>QJPP01001450.1:0-156425 GCA_003996215.1 Jaltomata sinuosa
CCGGTTAAGTCTAGAATCGACATTGTTACAAAAGCCATGGTGAACACGTCCCTAGTTCATTCTCTCTTACTGATTATTCTCTTACATTATTGTTGCTTTTGTTTACGATTTGTTCACAAAACCCCCCTTTTTATTTATCGGAAATAATTGACTACGAGTTACTTAATTCACTAAAGGCTTGATCTTCACCATATTCTCTGTGGGATTCGACCCCAACCTTGTTGGGTTCTTTACTTGACTACGATCGCTTACGCCTCGTTAATTTGAGGTGTAGTTTGAGATTTATCAAAAAGTGGCGCCGTTGCCGGGGAATACGGTTTTTGATTAAGTCTGGTGTGTTTAGTTGACTTTTAGTCATAATTTCCTGCTTTTATTTTTGTTTGTTGTTTTTGTTTTTGAACAGGGTACAGGTTGTGCATGCCAAGTACCCGAGGTTCGGGGGAACAAATTGTACCTTACGACCCCGAACTTGCGAGAACACTGAGGCGGAATATGGCCGCACAATTAGACGCAGCAAGGATCGCTGCAGAACTGCAGGCCCAACAAAATTTGAATGTTGGTGGTCTGCAGGATGATGTGGTACGGAATGATGAGGATCTCGATTTAGATGGAGCTGGCGCTACGGGCGCCATTATTGTTCCACCGCTACCGCCCGGAGCCAAGTTCAACATCACTAGCACGATGATCCAACTGTTGAACTTGAGAGGAGTGTTCCGCGGTGTTGCTGGTGATGATCCAAACCAGCACTTGATGAATTTCGTGGGGATCTGCAAATCGTTTGAGCTGCCGGGCGTGAGTCAGACAGCGATCAGGCTCAGATTGTTTCCGTTGTCTCTGTCTGATGAGGCAGCATTGTGGTTAACAGAGCTGACCCCCGACTCTATCGCAACGTGGGGCGAGTTGAGAGGAGCTTTCCTAGAAAGGTTCTTTCCTCCCTCTCGGATGATACAGTTGAGGGATGAGATTAGTAATTTCAGGCAGCAACCTCACGAAGCACTGCACGAGACTTGGTTGCGATTTAAGAAGAAGCTGACACAGTTCCCCAACCATCAGCTGAACAACGAATTCTTGATGCAGACATTCTACAGGGCACTAAATTCGGCTACCAAGCCAACATTGGACAACGCAGCAGGTGGAGCGTTTATGGGTTGCACTTTTGCCGACGCCACAGCTATTTTGGACAGGCTCACCAAGACCAACAGAGCCTGGCACACACGGGATTCAGAGGTGGCAGCTAGCACCTATACAGTTGGCATGTCAGCAGAGCAGCGAAGGAAAGAGGAGGAGCGCGACCAAGACATGGCGCACCTGAAAACACAGTTGGATCTCCTGACAAGGCACTTGACGTCAGGAAGTATAGAGAAGTAACAAGCTGTGGGTTCCCAAGGTATAGAGACTGAGGAAGCGAATTACTTGGGGGGTTTCCAGGCCAATGGCCAGGGAAACCAAGGTCGGAATTATCAGCGAGATAACCACTATGAGAAAAGTGGTTACAAAGAGCGTGACCAAGGAAACTGGAGGAACAACACCGATAGAGGTGGGTTGTATATACCACCTGGTAATCGGGATAAAGCTGGCAGCGAGGCTGAGACGTCCAAACTTGAGAACATGATGGCAAAGATGCTGCTTAAGGTGGAATCGACTGACTCTGGGGTAAAGGCAATGCGAAATGAGCTATCAACATTGAGTCTGGTAGTGGAGTCACACTCAACCGCTATCAAGCAACTAGAGCAGCAAGTGGGTCACATCTCGGCATCTCTAAACCCAAGGAAAATAGGTACTTTGCCGAGCGACACCACTCATCAGAAGAATGATGCAAGCTGTATGGCGATCACCACAAGGAGCGGAAAAATATTACCGGAATCACATCCGGTAATTCATGCTCAAGGTGATATTGCGGATGATGAAGAGGCGGTAGAGAAGGAAACTCCAAAGCCCGCGGAGAAACGCAAGGAAGCTGAAAAGCTTCCAACTATGATGTTCCGACACCCACCCCCCTTTCCCCAGAGGTTGAAAAAGAAAGCTGACGATGGTAAGTTCCTGAATTTCATGACCATGGTGAAACAAATCACAATAAACATACCATTGGTAGAAGCGCTGGAACAAATGCCTGGTTATGCCAAGTTCATGAAGGACTTGATTACAAAGAAGCGGACGGTAAGTTTTGAGCCGGAAGACAACCTCCATCACTGCAGCGCTATTTCCTCTAGATCGTTAGTGGAAAAGAAAGGAGATCCAGGTGCGTTCACTGTTCCATGTACCATCGGGAAGCTCAACTTCGGAAGAGCTATGTGTGATCTTGGTGCTAGCATCAATTTGATGCCGCTAGCAGTGTATGACAAATTGGGTTTGGGAGCTCCTAAACCAACGTCCATGAGAGTGATGATGGCAGACCGTTCGGTAAAGCGACCCGTAGGGATATTGTCTGATGTGCTGGTCAAGATTGGTAAGCTTATATTCCCGGCCGACTTTGTGATCTTGGATTGCGAAGTGGACTTCGAAGTTCCCATAATCTTGGGACGACCATTGTTAGCTACGGCGAGAGTTTTGGTTGACATGGAGAAAAACGAACTGACCTTCCGATTGAACAATGAAATGGTCAAGTTTGATGTGTCTAAATTGATGAAGCAACCAAGTGACATGAGGGTGGTCGCGGTCATCAATGCTATTGAGGAAGCTCCTGCGGATGTGCACATTGAGGAGAAGTGTTTGGTCGAGACGCTAGCTGTTGTGAGAAGGATGCCGCGAAAAGAGAAGCATGTTGCGGAAAGCGGTGTAAATAGCTCAAGAAAACGAAAACACCGCAAAAGAATCTACAAGGAAAGAGCGAAGAAGCGGTTACGACTAGCGGCGGAGCAAATAAAAGAGGAAGTTGGAGCGCAACATGAGGTTGGCGCACACACGTACTCCATCGAGTTCTCTTATTTTGGAGACCCAGGCGGTCTCCAACATCATTCCAGAATCTGAGTCATATCGACTTCACAGGTATTCCTTTATTCTCACAGCTTTTAGTTTTCATATGTATGCATTGGGGACAATGCATGAGTCTAAGTTGAGGGTGTTGGGAAACCTGTGAGTCACCACCGAGGGTTTTTGTTTCCGATTTCTTTTCCCTCCGGTGTGCTATCTAGTAGAACCGGCATGTTTAGGTTGTTAGTTTAAATTTTTTTTAGTGTCTATAGCAAGCATGCGTTGTTCTTGTCTAAAAATGGCCCCTTAAAAATTTTCTGGGTTTGAGCTTATGTTGAAACGATTGAATGTTGGGATCCTTGAATGTCATTGTGCGATTATGAGTAGAATGAGTATGCTTAAGCCGAGCGGTTGTTTGATAGTTGGTAGCGATATAGTTTCTTGGTGCCAAGAGCGTGTGAGTTTATTGTCATAAATTCTTACTCTGTGCATGCATCTAGAACTTGCCCGGTCTATTTTGTTAAGTTTGAAGTTTGGTTGCTTAGGAAAGGATCACAGGCCCTTTTTGTGTGCAGTCCACTTAACCTAAAAGACCGTCCAAATATAAATAATCCCTTTGATCCCTGTTTGAGCCATAATTGACCTTGTTCTTTCAATAACCTGTCACCGTTCCTGTTTAACTTTGAATCCCTATTTTGGCCCTGGTCCTTCCTTGGACATCGTGCACCTCAACTCAGGCAATCAGCCTAAGTTGAGGGTGGCTACTATAGAGGTAAACCCTGTTTGGCCCTGGTCCTGCATGGACATTGTGCACCTTAACGCAGGCAATCAACCTAAGTTGGGGGTGGCTACTACAGAGGTGAATGATAAGAAAAAGATGATGGAGAAGATTGGTTTTTGAATAGAATGAAAATCCGGGTGTGCGCCTAAGAAAAGAAAAGAAAAAAAAATAAATAAATAAAAAAAAGAAACAAAAAGAATTGTCAAAATAAAGAGGCCGCACCTGTAGCTAGAAAGAAGGAAATATAAAGGTGAATAAGGATGGACAAAGTAAGTTATGTGGTAATAAGACGTCGGTAGTTCCAAGGAGGGCTTAGTCACTAACCCCTAAATGTATCCTACCTACACCCGAAGCCTCATTACAAGCCTAAACAAGTCCTGTAGTGATCCTGAGTAGCTTTCTGAAGAACCGAAATAGAATAGTAAGGGCAAGCCTATGGTATCGCATGTGCATTGTCTGAAATCATTTGTGAGTTTGAGCGCTTACCTAGTCCCAAATCTTGTGTGTGGGATTTCTTTGTGGTGAGGGCACCAAGATGTATGTATTGTCTATTGATTGTTAGGATAGCTGCGCGTGTGTATGCATAATGTTCTATCATAACGGAATGACATGTTTGGATCCTTGCAAGTTAGTGGTTCATACATTCGTGTGCTACGAGGGAGCTTGATTGAATTAAATAAGTTTGAATGACCATGAGTTGCTATAGACACGAGTTTGTGTTCTTAGTTGAGTCGTATTATTGTTTTATGTCATGTTGCTTGAGGACAAGCGAACGTTTTAAGTTGAGGGTGTTGATGTGACGCCAAATTACGTCACTTTCGACTCTTTTTTACTAAGAACAATCGTACGTTTTCAAGCAACCATTGTTGTTTTTGATGTTTTTATGTTGTATTTGTAGGAAATGGAAGCAAACACGGAAACAGAAGAAAATACGCGAAAAACAACATTCTGCCTAAGAGTGACGGCCTGAGTGACGGCCCGTCACAAGGCTGACGACCCGTCACTGGGACCGTCAACTTAAGGCAGTGTTGCTGCCAAGCAGTGACGGCCCAGGCGACGGTCCGTCACTGCCCTGACGGTCCGTCAAGCCTGGCCGTCACGCTAAGGCAGTAGCACTGGTCGGCGACCCGCGTTTTGGGGATTCCTAGCCCATTTTGGATTTGGTTTCTACTACTCCTATAAATATCCTATGTTAGGTTTATGTTATTATTATTCACTCATTAGTTCTAAAACACGTTTTTAAGTATTTTTGAGAGCAAACAACACGGTTCATTTGTATTGAACTCGTGTTCTTGATTCTTTCGTGAGTTCTTGGTATTTCTTGCTCTTGGATATTGGAAGATTGATTGTTTCATTATATTGTAAGACTTTTCTTCCCTTTATTATGAATACAACTATTTTCTCTTATTTATCGAGCATGAGTAACTAAAACTCCCGCAACTAGGGTTGTGGGAGCTATGGAAACGTAGCAATATAGATTCCGGGTAGCGTTGGGTTCGATATATGTATTGTCATGTTGTTAATCATTCAATTAGTCACGTTTTCTAGTGGTTGCAAACATTAGAACATGCCTAGGTTTAATTTGCTTGAGTAAAGAAGTTAAAACCGGGAAAACTTGATTAACGACAAGGATTTGAGACTACCAACTCTCGTCTTAAAGATTAATGCCGTAACTGGATTAGTCTACTTGATGTTAGGATTGAGAGCTAAAAAAAAGCACATCTTTTTGAGATCGAAAGAAGATAAAAGGAAATTTGTTTATTTGGTCGAGAGACGTTTAGACGATACAATTGACGCAATCACATCATGACAAGCATATAGAAAGAACCCGGTTAAGCCTAGAATCGACATTGTTACAAAAGCCATGGTGAACACGTCCCTAGTTCATTCTCTCTTACTGATTATTCTCTTACATTATTGTTGCTTTTGTTTACGATTTGTTCACAAAACCCCCCCTTTTTTATTTATCAGAAACAATTGACTACGAGTTACTTAATTCACTAAAGGCTTGATCTTCACCATATTCTCTGTGGGATTCGACCCCAACCTTGTTGGGTTCTTTACTTGACTACGATCGCTTACGCCTCGTTAATTTGAGGTGTAGTTTGAGCGTTATCAAGTTTGAATAACCATGAGTTGCTATAGACACGAGTTTGTTTTTTAGTTGAGTCATCGTATTGTTTTTTATATGTCATGTTGCTTGAGGACAAGCGAACGCTTTAAGTTGAGGGTGTTGATGTGCCGCCATTTTACGGCACTTTTGACTCCTTTTAACTAAGAACAATCGTACGTTTTCAAGCAACCATCGTCATTTTTGATGTGTTTATGGTGTATTTTCAGGAAATAGGAACAAACATGGAAACGGAAGGAAATACGAGCAAAAAGACGTTCTGGATAAGAGTGACGGTCCGAGTGACGGACCGTCAAGCGAGTGATGGACCGTCAAGCCCAAGCCGTCAAGATGGGGCAGCACCACTGCCTAGTGGTGACGGCCACCGTGACGGGCCGTCAAGGTGGTGATGGTCCATCACCCAAACTATCACGTCAAAGCAGTAGCGCACCAAGGCAGCCTGCGATTAGGATTCCTACCGTGTTTGGGATTTGGTTTCTTGGATTCCTAATGCGTTTGGGATTGTGTTTCTTGGACGCACCAAGGCAGCCCGCAATTAGGATTCCTACTGTGTTTGGGATTTGGTTTCTTGGATTCCTAATGCGTTTGGGATTGTGTTTCTTGGATTCCTAATGCGTTTGGGATTGTGTTTCTTGGACTCCTATAAATACCCTATGTTAGGTTTATTTTATTATGATGCAAATCACGTTTTTTACAATAGTTTTAGGAGATTTGAGCGAAACATCGAGAGCAAGAAACACGGTTTCTTTGTCTTGAAATCGTGTTCTTGAATTGTTCTTGGGATCTTGTTTTTCTTGTTCTTGAAATAATTGAAGATTGGTTTTCATTATATTGTAAGAATCTCTTCTCCTTATTATGAATACTATTCTCTTCTCTTTTCTTAATAGCATGAGGAACTAAACCTCCCACGACTAGGGTTGTGGGAGCCATGGCAAACGTAGCAAGATAGATTCTGGGTAGCGATGGGTTCACTATATATGTTGTCACGTTGTTAATCATACATTATTTAACGTTTTCTAGTGGTTGCAAACATTAGAACATGCCTGGGTTTAATTTGCTTGAGTAAAGAGATTAAAACCGGGAAACTTGATTAGCGATGAGGATTCGAGACTACTAACTCTCGTCTTATGATTAATGCTGTAACTAGATTAATCTACTTGATGTTTAGGATTGAAATCTAAAAGCACACCTTTTCAAGTTCGAGAGAATTGAAAAGTAAATTCGTCTATTTGGTTGAGAAACGTTTAGACGATACCATTAATTCAATCGCATCGTGACACGCATATAGAAAGAACCTTGTTAAGCCTAGAATCAACTTTGTTACCAACGCCATGGTAAACACTTCCCTAGTTCTCTCTCACCTATTGATTATCATTCATACGTTAATTGTTTGTTTTGTTTACAAATTGTTCACATAAAACCCCCCCTTTATTTACCGAAAACTATTGACGACTAGTCACTTAATTCACTAACGACTTAATTCTCACCATATTCTCTGTGGGATCGACCCCAACCTCTGTTGGGTTCTATATTTGACTACGACCGCTTACGCTTCTTTAATTAAGCGGTCGTAGTCAAATATAGAACCCAACAGAGGTTGGGGTCGATCCCACAGAGAATATGGTGAGAATTAAGTCGTTAGTGAATTAAGTGACTAGTCGTCAATAGTTTCCGGTAAATAAAGGGGGGGTTTTGTGTGAACAATTTGTAAACAAAACAAACAATTAACGTATGAATGATAATCAATAGGAGAGAGAGAACTAGGGAAGTGTTTACCATGGCGTTGGTAACAAAGTTGATTCTAGGCTTAACAGGGTTCTTTCTATATGCGTATCACGATGCGATTGAATTAATGGTATCGTCTAAACGTTTCTCAACCAAATAGACGAATTTACTTTTCAATTCTCTCAAACTTGAAAAGGTGTGCTTTTAGATTTCAATCCTAAACATCAAGTAGATTAATCTAGTTACAGCATTAATCATAAGATGAGAGTTAGTAGTCTCGAATCCTCGTCGCTAATCAAGTTTCTCGGTTTTAATCTCTTTACTCAAGAAAATTAAACCTAGGCATGTTCTAATGTTTGCAACCACTAGAAAACGTTAAATAATGTATGATTAACAACGTGACAACATATATATTGAACCCGTCGCTACCCGGAATCTATCTTGCTATGTTTGCCATGGCTCCCACAACCCTAGTCGTGGGAGGTTTAGTTCCTCATGCTATTAAAGAAAAGAGAAGAGAATAGTATTCATAATAAGGAGAAGAGATTCTTACAATATAATGAAAACCAATCTTCAATTATTTCAAGAACAAGAAAAACAAGATCCCAAGAACAATTCAAGAACACGATTTCAAGACAAAGAAACCGTGTTTCTTGCTCTCAAAGTTTCGCTCAAATCTCCTAAAACTATTGTAAAAAACGTGACTTGCATCATAATAAAATAAACCTAACATAGGGTATTTATAGGAGTCTAAGAAACACAATCCCAAACGCATTAGGAATCCAAGAAACCAAATCCCAAACACGGTAGGAATCCTAATCCCGGGCTGCCTTGGTGCGTCCAAGAAACACAATCCCAAACGCATTAGGAATCCAAGAAACCAAATCCCAAACACGGTAGGAATCCTAATCGCGGGCTGCCTTGGTGCGCTACTGCTTTGACGTGACGGTTTGGGTGACGGATCGTCACCACCTTGACGGCCCGTCACGGTGGCCGTCACCACTAGGCAGTGGTGCTGCCCCATCTTGACGGCTTGGGCTTGACGGTCCGTCACTCGCTTGACGGTCCGTCACTCGGACCGTCACTCTTATCCAGAACGTCTTTTTGCTCGTATTTCCTTCCGTTTTCATGTTTGTTCCTATTTCCTGAAAATACACCATAAACACATCAAAAACGACGATGGTTGCTTGAAAACGTACGATTGTTCTTAGTTAAAAGGAGTCGAAAGTGCCGTAAAATGGTGGCACATCACATGCACTATGTAAAATTGATGGATACAATATGATTAGGCCTTCGGGCGTAGAGTTTTGGTGGATATTGCTTATAACAAATGTAACAGTAAGATTTCATAGGTAATAGTCCTATTTGTTGAATGTGATGATGTGTGGTTAATGTATCTAAGGCTAATATAGAAAATAATAGACATACTTAGTGTATACTCAAAATAGTAAGGGTTGGGAAGACTGGTGGAAATGATTACCATATCGCTTGCATATTATTGTTATATGTTGTTAGTGATGATTATGTGCTAGTGATTTCCATAGAAAATAAAAATGGATAGGGAGGAGAATTTGATTAGATGGTATAGTATAACCCATAATTAAAGGGGGAAGTAACTGAAGGTCGCTAGTATGTTGAATATGGATAATAGTTTAATAAACGGCTAAGGGTGTGGTATTTAGGATTATGATAACTAAGTTACTAATGGGTCTTCATTCAAAGAAACAAGAGTAAGGGACCTTGATAGGGAAATGTATAGGATTAATAAAGATAACGTTGTGATGTGTTTAGTTGGAGTTTAGCCTTGATTTGGTTGCTTATATATTTCTAAATTAAAGGGTATGTTGATTGGTCTTCCGACATACTTGTGGTTGATGATTATTGATTGTTTATGTTTGAATGAATAAGCTTTTGACTAACAAATTCTTGAATTTGACATTTCATTAGAAAGTGTATTTGTAAAATGAGTGCACTTGAGACATGTCCGAGAGATAGAAAAAGTGGAAATATAATTGATATCACTATTATGGATACGATATTGATATTACTGTTATGGATAAGGTACCATTCCAGTATGATATTTTTATTACAATTATGGATCAGGTACCACGTTGGTATGTTACATGAACCTTGTTACGTCCCCTATAGGTCATGACTAGTTGAGAAGAAATAAGACCCTTTAGCATATGTGTATGGATGAGTGATCGAGAGAGTTCTGAGATGATTAGGTTGAGACTGATAAGGTACAAAGACTTTATGTCAGAGAGGTTGTATGGACACAAATCCATGTTGGGATAACAACACTGTATTTGTAAAGTTCATATGAATTGATATGTCGTTGTTCTGGTGACTTATTTGTCCTTGACTGTTAACACTTGCAATGTCTATGGATGAGGTTTATTTATGTGACTATGATGATTATTCGTAATCTGAGGTTGTAATTCCTGGACTGTAGGGTTAATGTGAAATTATATGAATAAGTCCTTAATTGTCTAATTGAATACTTATTTGATTTTCTGGTTCTGTAAAACTAAGTTATACAAATTGTCATGTCTTATTGCTGGTTTGACTTGTGTTGTGGGTGAGGACCTGTAATAGGTAATAATTTACTAAAGAGTAATGAAGGATTGATGATTATACTGCTAAGTGGTGATGGAGAGGTTTATATGGTCCTGGCAATGCCGAGTGTTAGTAATGGTGTTGTTTTTGTCAAAATTTAACATAAGAAGAATTGAGTGTGTAATGATGATTGCTAAGATATGCTTGTAATTGAATTAAGAAAGATAATAAGAATCCTTCGGACTTTTTGTAAAGGGGTAACAAATGGTAGAAAGTGATAATGAGAATTGTTGCATGATATTAATTATTTCTTTGATGATTTATATGTGGTATTTCATGAACTAATCTTGCTCAGCCGATTGATAAGTTGGTGATTACCAACTTATTTGACTCGTGAGCATGAATTATTGTCTTAATCTTGTGCTTTTAAAAGGATTGTATGCCCTTGTTCTCTTAAATGCAAGCATTTATGTAGATTAAAAAGGAAATGAGGATTTAGACCCAAAGATGCAATGTAAGAAAGCCAAGTCGAGAGATGAACTGAAGAAATTTTTTTTGATAAGAGTATACACTGGACTTACATACCGCAAGTTACCGCAAGTCCCCACCTATGCTTTGTAGTTAACGGGCCTAAAAGGTAGCACCAGACACTAGCCAGGATAATGGGCACCTGCATGCCGAAAGTCCTCACATGTGGCTGTAGGTGCCAATGCATGTAGCTTGCATGAGAAGAGATGGAGATTGGTTAGAGAACAAGGTACCTATGTGCCTCAAGTCCTCACATGCAATCGTAGGTTCCAGCGCAAGTTAGTCCCAAGTCACCCGAAGAGTAAAATCATCCAGTATTCAATTGCGTATTTGGTAAGGTTCTAACAGTGATTTTGGGATCTGTGCAATGAATATAACACCTAGTTTTTCCCCCCAATTTGTATATTGCAGCTAGTACACTTGAAGAGTACAATTGGATATCATCTTATTCATCCAAAAGAGAGAAAACACCATTGTTGAACTTTGACAAAGCTTGGAATTGATTTTAATTTCTCATTATGAATGGCTTTTAGGAACTCCTTTATGGTATAATTTCTCTTTCCTTCATTATGAGTAGCTAAATTCTCTGTTAGGGGTGTGTGTAAATGATAGGTGTTAAGTATTGATTGGGTATTAATTATTTGTTATTATAATTGATTATTGAGCATGGATCTATTAAGTTATTTGAGTTTTAATCTAATAATTAATAGTTGCAAATATTAATTGAGTCCTCTAATTTCACTTTTGCTTGAGAAAGGGAAGTGAAATTGTGTAAGGATTTAATAGTGGGAATTTGGGGCTAAAACCTCATCTAAAAGCTAGAATCTAGAGATAGTCTAAGCCTACCCAAGCAATCAATTGGTTGTTTATTGAGTAGGGTTTTTGGAGTTCAAGAGAACCCAAAGATAGACACACTCATAGGTTAAGAAATATTGAGTGTAGCTTAAACTAATGCTATCCATGCTATAATTCATTCTAAGACATCTAGTTAATATCTATCAAAGCTATTTCTCATCAAATGCACACCCCTAGATCTCCTAAGTTTGATATTCAACAATTATGTTAACCACTTGCTTCCTATTATTGATTCAATCTCTTGTTACAACAAACCCCAATTTACTTTCATCCTTTGTACAATTCGCTTACTTGTGTGAATTAATTTACAACTTTGGTAAATCTAACCTCCAATCCCTGTGGGAAATCAACCCCGACCTATTGTTCAAAGTTATTAAGTGTAGAGAAAATGGAATTTCCACAATAAATTCAAATCCCTCTGATATCATTTGAGAATACAAACTCTTATTGCACCCCAAGTTAAACTTATGCTTGCTGTTGCACCAGGAATCATTGCACCAGGTGCTAAAGCATGGGTGTTTTGTATCCATCGAGCTCTTGGAATAGGAATAAATTTGGTAGCGAATCATAAAGTCTTGGTGATCTTCTCTATCTAATGAATGGGGACTCCTCTTTAAAATCGTCTGCCCTGGAGTCGTGGTGCCCCCCCTCCCTCCTGGACTGCCCGGATCCTACAAGTGAATCAAAAGTTGAATCTACATTGGATCTCACCCAATTTTATGAATGACAATTTCCACCTCTTTAATCCGAGAGTGATTTTGGATGTTACCAAAAATGATGCCATTGTCGGGGATTGGAAATAGATTGCCATATTTTGTTTGTAGATTCATATTTGTTTCGTGTCTTGTTTCACTTTTACATTGTTTATTGTTTTTATAGTTTTGAATAGGAGAAGCGATGAGACAAGCTAGTTCCTATGCTAGTATGGATAACCATATTGATGATCCAATGGATCAAGGTGAAGTGGGAAGTGTTGTTCGCCTACCTCCAATGGTGGGGGATGTTGTTTCCCATGTCACTAACACTATGCTTCACCTATTAATAATTTAGGGCTTATTCAGAGATCTCTTTCATGAGGATGCTAATCGCCATAATTGTAACTATATGGGTGTTTGTAAAATATTGATCTTGGACAATATTAGCCAAGAGTCCATTTTATTAAGGCTCTTTCCCTTTTCTCTAAAGGGAGAAGCAACAATTTAGATTGAAGATCTCCTAATTGGAATAATTTCATCTTCGGACGAGTTGCTCAATACCTTCCTTGATAGGTTCTTCCTCCCTAGTTAGATGTCAAAATTGAGGGAGGGAATCACTGTTTTATTCAAATGAGGGGTGGGCCCCTCTATGATACATGGTTGAGATTTAAGAGGACAGTGGCAAAATGCCCAATGCAGGCTCTTCTGATGATATTCTAGTTCAACACTTCTATCAGTTATTGGATTCTATCAACAAATCCTTTATTGATAACTTGGCTGGGGTTCTTTCATGGACTAAACATTTGATTTCTCCAAGGCTTTGTCTTATAAGTTGATTAGGACTAACCGCTCTTGGAACACTTGGAGAGCCGAGGGGGAAATAGGTTCAACCTTCGCTAATATGTTTGATGAGTTGAGGAAGAATGATGAAGAAAGAGATAGGAAAATAGCCTTTATTAAGTTACACTTGGAGGTAATTACTAAGCATGTAGTAGAGAAAAATATAAGGAGTGTGAATGCCATTGGTATCTATGAAGGGGAGGAGCCTGTCAATGATGAGGTTTATTTCCTCAATGATGAAGAAGTTTCTTTTTTTATGAATCAAAGTATGGGTTTCCATCCGAGTCTTCAAGGAGTAAGTCAAGGCACTTGGAGACATGGACATGGGAATCAAGGTCAGATCTATAAGCATAATGAAACTTGGCAAAATCAGAAGAAAGAAGAGTCCTCGTGGGGAAAAATTAAAATAATGCTCAAAAGAGTACCATTGAAAGTGGAGTCAACTGACACCGGGATCTATGAAATGAAAAGTGATGTTTTAGCCCTCACTTAAACCATAAACTCTCATGCAATCTCAATTCGGAAACTTGAAGAGAGGATGAACGTAATGGATGCCCAAATTGAACCAAAGGAACAAGCAAAAGGGAAGAGTATTATGTTGCAAAATGACTCTGTAAAGTTTGAGGACAATAGACATTGTGGAGCTATCATGACTAGAAGTAGCAAGACCCTTGGAAATGTAACTAAAAATGTTGATGACAAGAGTCTTGTGGATCATTCAAATTTGGTTGAAAATTGCGTGAGAGATGCATCCTCCAATCCAACCACTCAAGTAAAGAACCATGTGGACAGTGAGATAATAGACAAGATCCCTAAAATCTACAAGCCATCAAAATGCCCACCTCCATTTCCCAAAAGATTGATGCAAAATAAAGAAAAAGCTCAACCTTGTAAGTTCCTTGACTTAATAAAACAACTTTCGGTTAATGTGCCATTGGTGGAAACATTAACATAAATGTCGAGGTATGCTAAATTTATGAAGGAATTACTTACTCAAAAGAGATCTTTGGAAGTAGGGTTGTTGATGTCACTCCCCGAGTGTACCCCCTCGACATAACACGGTGCTTAGAGTCATAATAGACCCCAAGCTAACTCATGGCCTGACATATACTAAGCATTCTGATTAACATAATAAATGTGCAGAAGCTAAACTGATGTAATCATGGATGATATGGAACATAAATCAACAATCTCTAAATATATGTAAAAGTCTGAAAACATATCAACTGACTGTATAAGCTAAAATACTGACTCTATGTCTGAAAGCCTCAACTGGGATGAGTTGCTGGGATAATCCCCCAACTAACTCTAATAATCTGAAAACTAAAGTAAAACTGAAATAATGAAATAAGTCATGTCCTCAAACTATGAGGACTCACCAATTAAGCTACTGAGAAGTCTGAGAAATCAAGCTTGGTATGGTCCGGATGCTAAGGGCCTGAACCTACCTCATAATATGATGTAGCACAAAAGTATGCGCCAGTATTTGGAATGTACTAAGCATGCCGGATATGCACTAATTTATACATATTGAATGTGAGGAGATAACTTAATATGCAATATATACTGAACATGAAACTAAAAAATGTAATATGATGCAATGATAAAGTAGGTAACATACAAGTGTACAATACTGAACTGAATAACTGACTAAAAGACCATGCAATAACTGAATCTGAACTTTGGGAGCTACTATTAACCGACATACACCAAGCTTAGCTAACTATGGGACCAATCTATAACCATGATTGGGAGTGTGTTCATACCTTGCTAAAGGTACGAACATTAGCTGATGTGGATCCACTAAACTGATGCCTAAAAGGGTTAAGGTCCCAATCCTATTCTGACGGATGACCCTTTAGAACCTACGGTGGACACTTTAGTTCTGGTTCTCAGGGACTTCTACTAAAGTTCTCAGTCCTAACTGACAGGTGAGCCTTCATCTCTTTGTCTGCTAAGTGTTAAGTGCTACTCCGAACTTAATTAAATAAATAAACTGGTAACTAAATGGCTCAAAGTACTGACTTTCTGAGAATGCAAAATAATACTTAAACTGAAAGCATTCTAATCATGTAAATTATCGATTGCCAAATATATGACTAAAATGCATGAAGCCTTAAACTGATCGGGTGTTCATAACCCACCATCCTACGAAATTGAATTACTCTTAACAATTTTAGGACCTAAACAAAATATGCAATTCAAGAGCATAATTTGAAGTCATGGGTTAGACAACATGCTAAGGGTTTGAGAGTTCTGAATATACCATTTGCTAGACTTCAAGGAAACATAGAATAAAGGTTCATACATAATAAGGAAACTAAAATACAAAGAAATTCCCACAATCTTAGGAACCCTAGTTTCTGAAAACTGAACTGAAACTGAAGAACTAAGAAAATTTGGGGACTCAATGGGTTAAAAGAAACTCATTGATGAAATCCCACATACCCGAGGAAAAACCCTTGGTGAATTCCCTTGGGTTTGACACCTAAAGTTGTAGAACCCTAACTTGGATGAAGAATGATCAAGAAATCTCTTTTTGATGCTCTTGTATTCATTTCTTAAACCCTATGGTCAGGGGTTAGGATTTCTATTAATAATTTGCAATTTGATGATAGAATTTGATTTGGAAAACTTGAAATCCTCAGAGAAGGACTTACCTTGATGAAAGAGGAGGTAGGAGGAGAGAAAACATGTTCAAGGTCTAAATGAATGGCCAAAGAATGAAAAAAATGGATTAAAACTGACTTAAAAAGGTCCTGCAATTGGACATGCGGCGACATGTGAGGACTCGCGGATCGCATGTGGTTCACACTTTCTTTTAAAAACGTTTGCCAATTTTTCCCCATCTGTGTTTGGACATTCAATCACATCCGGGCATTTGCGGCTTGCATGTCATTTCGCACTTGATTTTTAGGCAGTCAATAAAAACTAAAATGGTCATAACTCGTTGCTCCGAACTCGGATTAATGTACGGTCGGTGGTGTTAGAATGAAAACTCGAAGATCTTTAATTTGGTGGGAATTAAGACATCTAACTTTTAATATTCTAGGAATTATTATCATTTGAAGTTGACCCTAATAGAATATTAAATGAGAACTTAATTCATAGGGATGATTTCAATATAACTTGATGATAGAAGTTTCTTATGAACATGCTTCACATCCCAATCACACACCACACTTGGGAAATGATATTTGCACTCATAGAAATTGTTTGGGTCTTAGCTTAGAATTTTTGGGGTGTTACAATATCTCTCTTTTGGGGTAATTCATCCCCGAATGATAAGTAATTGAGCTAAAAGGGTAGGGAAGAGCTGCAATACCAACACCAAGGTCTAGGAGCTGAATACTGAGATGATAACTGAATCCATAAATGAAATATGGGTTGAACTGAACTCATGAGTGTATGTTATGGCATTGGAATATCTGAGTGACAAGAGATTGAGAGAGTTCGCTAAGAGGAAACTATTACCTCAAACTGGAACTAATTTTGAAGGGAAGAGATAGGGGTACTTGGTCATCATGGTTGCTTCTGCTTCCCAAGTAGCTCCCTAAATAGACTGGTTCCTCCAAACTATTTTCACTGAAGCAACTTCCTTATTTCTCAACCTGCAAACTTGACGGTCAAGAATTTGGATTGGAACCTCTTCATAGGTGAGACTGTCTTTCACACCCACACTCTCTAATGGTATAACCAAGGATGGATCATTAATGAACTTCTTAAACAAGGATATATGGAAAATTTGGTGCACTAATGCTAAGTCTATGGGCAAATCTAACTCGTAGGCCACCTTGCCAATCTTCCTCGAAATCCTGTAGGGGCCTACACATAAGGGACTAAGCTTTCCCTTATTACCAAACTTCATCACACCCTTCATGGGAGAATTTTGTAGAAATACCCAATCATTAACCTCCAATTATAAGTCCCTTCTCCTCATATTTGCATAGGACTTATGACAACTCAGAGCTATCTTCAACCTCTACCTAATGAGCTGGACCTTTTACATGGCCTCATGAACCTAAAATGGCCCAATCAATGCTGCTTCACCATCTCAAACCATCCAACAGTTGATCTACACCTCCACCCATAAAGTGCATCATACGAGGCCATCTGAATACTAGAATAAAAGTTGTTATTATAGGCAAACACAATAAGAGACAAGTGCTCATCCTAATTAACTTTGAAATCAATCACACAAGATCTGAACATATTCTCTAAGGTCTAGATGGTATGCTCTGCCTGACCATCTATCTACGGATGAAATGTTGTGCTGAGATTTACTTGAGTACCAAGACCTTTTTGAAATAATCTTCATAAATGGGATGTGAACTGAGTACCCCTATCTGAGATGATAAACAAAGGAACCACTTGCAACCTGTCTATCTCGCTAATGTAGAGTCTAGCATAATCCTGTGCTAAATATTTAGTCTTGACAACCAAAAAGTGAGTTAATTTAGTCACCCTGTCCATTATCACCCAACTAGAGTCATATTGCAGAAGAGTACGCGATAAGCCTATAATGAAGTCCATATTGATCACTTTCCACTTCCAAGTAGGAACGCCAATATCCCGAGTCATACCTCTCAGTCGCTGATGTTCTACTTTCACTTGCTGACAGTTGGGACACTTTTCCATAAAATCTATGACATCCATCTTCATGCCATTCTACCAATAAACTTCTCATTGGTCATGGTACATCTTGGTGGCACCAGGATAAATAGAATACTTAGAGCTATGAGCCTCTATCACAATCCGTTGTCTCAACTCCTCTATATTTGGGAGAAAACCTCTACTCGCTGATGTACACCATCTCGATCTTGGGAGAAAACCTCTACTCGCTGATGTACACCATCTCGATCTTGGGAGAAAACCTCTACTCGCTGATGTAGACTATCTCGATCTTTGGAGAAAACCTCTACTCTCTGCTGATGGACACAACCTTTTAACTAAAGTAAGATGGGATAATTGTATTGATTTTCCTTTACCTTAACCACTAAGGAAGATTCATACCAATTCTGCACTATCACACCACCTTTTGTTGTGTCTGTAAGGAAAACTCCCAAGTGTGCGAGCCTATAAACATCCTTAGCTAATTCATTTTTCTCTTCCTCAATGTCTGACACACTACCGATAGTCAGTATGCTAAGTGCATTAACCACTACATTGGGCTTACCCAGATGATAGATCATATTCATATCATAATCTTTAAGGAACTCGAGCCACCTTTTCTTGTGAAGATTCAACTCCTTCTCGGTGAACACATACTGAAGGCTCTTATGGTTGTAAAAACATCTTTATAGACACCACAAAAGTAGTGTCTCCAAATATTAGGGGCAAATACTACTTCTGCAAGCTCAAAGTCATAAGTCAAGTAGTTTTTCTCCTGAGTCTTAAGCTGCATGGAGGCATAAGCAATGACTTTATCATTCTACATCAAAACATAACCCAATTCGACTCTGGATGCATCACAATATATCACAAAGCCATTCAAACCCTCTAGTAGAGTTAAAATTAGAATTGTGGTCAATCTAGTCTTCAATTCTTGAAAATTCTTTTCACACTAATCAGACCACTAAAATTTTACTTTTTTCTGAGTCAACCTGGTAAATGGGGAATCTATAGATGAAAATCCCTCAACAAATCTCCTATAGTAGCCATCCAAACCTAAAAAGCTACTAATGTTTATCGGAGAAGTAGGTCTGGGCCAATTCTTTACAGCCTTTATCTTCTGTGAATCCTCTCGGATACCCTCATTACATACCACATGGATAAGGAAGGCAACTAAAATTTACTAGAATTCACACTTACTAAACTTGGCGAATAATTACCGATCCTTGAGAGTTTGCAACACAACGCTCAAATGACTTGCATGCTCCTCTTCACTCCGAGAATACATAAAGATATCATTTATAAATATAATAATGAACATGTCTAAATACTGCTTGAACACACTGTTTATCAAATCCATAAAACCTGCAGGATAATTTGTTAGTCCAAAAGACATAACTATGAATTCATAGTGACAATACCGAGTCCTGAAGGCTGTCTTCGGAATGTCACACTCTCTGACTCTAAGTTGTTGTTTTCCAAACTAGAGGTCTATCTTAGAAAAACAACTGGAACCCTAAAGCTTGTCAAAAAAGTCATCAATCGTGGGAATGGGATACTTATTTTTGATTGTGACCTTGTTCAACTGATGATAGTCGATGAACATCCTGAGAGAACTGTATTTCTTGCACACAAAAAAGGACTGGAGCACCCCATGTAGAGATGTTGGGTTAGATGAAGCCCTTATCTAGAAGGTCTTTCAACTCTTCTTTTAATTACTTAAGCTCGGCTAGACCCATTATATATAGAGGAATTGAAATAGGCTGGCTATCTTGAAGGATATCTATTTTAAATTAAATTTCCCATTCAGGAGGAACTCCGGGAAAATCATCTGGAAATACTTATGGGAATTTGTTAACCATATGGACTGACTAAAGAGTTGTGGTCTCAAAATCTACATACTTGACCTGAAAAAGATGATAGGTCCATCCCTTGGAAATCATTTTTCTGGCCTTAAGATAAGAGATGAACCGACCTACATTCACTAAGGTACTACCCTTACATTCTAAGACTGGCTCATTTAGAAACTAGAACTTAACTACCATGGTTCTACAATTGACTGAGGCATAATAAGAATGTAACCAGTCCATGTCTAGGATAACATCGAAGTCTGTCATATCTAACTCTATAAGATTAGCTTAGGTTACTTTCTGCGAGGTAGTGATGGGGCAATTTTTGTATACCAATCTAGTTATAACTGAATCACCAACTGTAGTAGAGACTGAGAAACATTCTGGGAGAGTTTCTAGACTGGCGACAAATTCTAATTCTATATAAGGGGTCACAAACTAAAGTGTGGCCTTGGGATCTAACAATGCATAAATATCAAGGTAAAAGACTTGTAACATACTAGTCGCCACATTGAGGGAACCCTTCTGATCCTGATGAGTTTGGAGAGCATAAAGCCTATTCCTATGCTGACCGCCACCTGCACTGTATGAGGCACCCTGTTCAGTTGGGTGACCTGGTGGAGCTGCAAAGGAGTTACCTTGATTTTGATGATAATCACTCTTGTCGTCCTGCAAAGCCATAAGGCACTCTCTCAACCTATGACCTGGCTTGCCACATTCGTAAAAATTATTGATGCCTACCATACACTTACCCTAGTGGTTTCTACCATATATCTTTCAAAATGAATGAGTATGCCCACTAGTTACACTACCCAGGGACTTAGATCATAGTGCCCTATCCCGCTGATCCTATCTAAACTTGGGAATCGGGGCACTGGCAGAGGATGGCGCTAGATCTGAGATTTTTGGTAGAATTGAGATCGATTACCACCATCTGACCTCTGCTGAGAATAACTAAAATTACCCGTTCTTACTTTCTTACTATCTTTTTCCTTCTCCTTGATCTTCTCTTCTTCGATCTACTGAGCATGAGTCCTCAACCTGTAGATATCCATCTCCTTTACTAGCATACCAGTCCTGTACTCCTTGACCATATCTTTAGATACTCCTGACACAAACTTACTCATATGGGCTATGGATTCATCTACTATTGCCAGAGTATATTTTGAGAGTTGAATAAACTTTAGAGGATACTCCTTCACACTCATGTGACCCTGCCTCAAGTTGATGAATTCCTTAACCTTGGTTTCCCTGAGTTCTAGTGGGAAGAACCTGTCCAAGAATGCAGTCATGAATTGATCCCAATCTACTAGGACTGTATCTGTACCCCTAGCTTCCTTTCACTGCTTGTACCAAACATGAGCCACTCTTTTTAACTAATAAGCGGCTAAGTTTGCACTCTCAATTGGAGTGACATCCATAATTTTTGTAACCTTTTGGACGTCATCAAAGAATTCCTTTGGATCCTCCTCAGACTTAGAACTATGGAACTCCAGAGGATTCATTCGAGTGAAGTCCCAGACTCTAGATGCTACTGTGTTATTCTATGTATTAACTGGTGCTATAGCCTGCTGGTTCACCTGAGCAGTCATGACCTTTGCTAGCACCTAAAAAGTATCCCTGAACTCAGCATGAGTAACTTGCTCATTCAAAGTGTCTACCAGAGCTGACGGTGCTTTCTGATTCCCATTTTCATTTAGCTCTTCTGGGAGGCATTTTCTGTACTGCGTAGAGTAGGAGTTAGAAGGAGATTAAATATAGTTTATACTCTATAGCACATACTCTATAGCACAAGATGGAAAAGAAAGAATGGAGGTTTTTCCTAAAAACATCTTGTAGGCTCCGCGTAATAAGTGTGGCACACTTCATACCCATGAAAAATACTCTACTTGATGCCACTTTTAGACACCTTAGGACATATTAAAATTGATGCTCTGATACAAAATTTGTCACATCCTTAGGCTACCCCCAAGATGTAAAATGGTGCTTAGAGTCATAAGTGACCCCAAGCTAATCCATGGCCTGGAATATTCTAAGCATTCTGATTAAGATAATAAATGTGTGAAAGCTAAATTGATGTAATCATGGAAGATATGGAACATAAATCAACAATCTCTTAATATATGTAAAAGTCTAAAAACATATCAACTGATTGTATAAGCTAAAATACTAACTCTATGTCTGAAAGCCTCTACTGGGATGATTTACTGGGATAAGGGCCCAACTAACTCTAATAATTTGAAAAATAAAGTAAAAGACTAAAATAATGAAATAAGTCATGTCCTAAAACTATGAGGACTCACCAACTGAGTTGTTGAGAAGTATGCGAAATTGAGCTAGGCGTGGTCCGGATGTTGAGCGCCTGAACCTACATCATAATAGGATGTAGAACAAAAGTATGCTTCAGTACTTGGAATATACTGAGCATGCGGGATATGCACTAATCTAAACATATTGAATGTGAGAAGATAAACTAAATATGCAGGATATACTGAACATGAAGCTGAAAGATGTAATTTGATGCAATGACCAAGTAGGTAACATACAATTGTACAATACTGAACTGAACAACTGACTACAAGGCCATGCAATAACTGAAGTTGAACTATTGGAGTTGATATTAACTGACATACCCCAAACTGAGATAACTATGGGTCAAACCTGTAACCCTAGTTGGGAGGGTGTTCATACCTATCCAAAGGTACGAACATTAGCCGACGTGGATCCACTAAACGGATGCCTAAAAGGGTTAAGGTGTCAAGACTGTTCAGATGGATAACCCTTTAGAACCTATGGTGGCACCATATTTCTGGGACTCAGGGACTTCTACTAAAGGTCTCAGTCCTAACTGAGGGGTGAGCCTTCATCTTTTTGTGCGCTCGGTACTAAGTGCTACTCCTAACTAAATTAAATAATTAAACTACCATACTAGATAGCTCAAAGTACTGACTTTATGAGCATGCAAAATAACACTAAAACTAAAAGCATTCTAATCATGTAAGTTATGGATGGTCGAATATTTGACTAAAATGCATAAAGCCTTAACCTGATCGGGTGTTCATAACCCACCATCCTAAGAAATTAAATTATTCTTAAAAATTCTAGGACCTAAACAAAATATGCAATTCAAAAGAATAATTCAAAGTTAGGGGTTAGACAACATGCTGAGGGTATGAGAGTTCTGAATATACCATATGCTAGACTTTGATGAAACATAGAATAAAGGTTCCTACATAATAAGGAAACTTAAATACAAAGAAATTCCCACAATCTTAGGAACCCTAGATTCTGAAAACTGAACTGAAACTGAAGAACTTAAGTTAATTTGGGGACTAAATAGGTGTAAGTGTAAGGAACCCATTGATGAAATCTCATATACCTAAGGGTAAAACCCTTGGTGAATGCCCTCGGGTTTGAATCCTGAAGTTGTGGAACCCTAACATGGATTAAGAATGATCAAGAAATCTCTTCTTAAAGTTCATGTATTCGTTTATTGAAACCCTATGGTCAAGGGTTAGAATTTCTATCAATAATTTGTAATTTGATGATAAAACTTGATTTTCAAAACTTGGAATCCTTAGAGAAGGACTTACCTTGATTAAGGAGGACGATAGGAGGAGAGAAATCATGTTCAAGGTCTGAAAGAATGGCCAAAGAATGAAAAAATAGATTAAAACTGACTTAAAAAGGTCCCCATCGGCCCACTTACTATTGGACATGAGGCCGCATCTGAGGATTTACGGCTCGCATGTGTTTCCCATTTTCTTTCCAGAAAGTTGGCCAATTTTCCCCCATCTGCGTTTGTACATGTGATCACAGGCGGGAATTTGCTGCTCGCATGTCATTTCGCACTTGATTTCCAAAATGTCAGTCAAAACTAAAATGGTCATAACTTTTTACTCCGGACTTGAATTAATGCACTGTCGGTGGCATTGGAGAAAAACTTGAAGATCTTTAATTTGGTGGGTATTAAGTTATCTAACTCTTCATATTCTAGGAATTATGATCATTTGAAGTTGACCCTAGTATAATTTTAAATGAGAACTTAATCGACAGGGATGCTTTCAACTTAACTTTATGATAGAAGTTTCTTATGAACATGCTTCACATCCCAATAACTCACCACACTAGGGAAATGATATTTGCACTCATGAAAATGGTTCGATTCTTAGCTTAGAATTTTTGGGGTGTTACAATTGAAATGTCACATCAATGTAGCACAACTATGACTAGGAACTTGGTACCAAAACTTGAGGATCCTAGTGCCTTCACCATTCCGTTTACTAGCCTGTATGACTTTTTACAAACTTTATGCCATTTTAGATCTTGTATCAATCTCATGCCTCTTGATATATTTAGTAAAGTGGGGCTTGGAACTCCTAGACCCACGAAGATGAGGCTACTTTTGTATGATATTTTAGTGAAGGTGGATCGCTTTGTGTTCCCCATGGACTTTGTTGTCACGCCCTGAGGCTACCCCCTAGATGTAACACGATGCTTAGAGACACAAATGACCCCAAGTTAATCCATGGTCTGGCATATACTAAGCATTCTAATTAGGATAATATCTATGCGGAAGTAAAACTAGTGTAATCATATAAGTTTAAAGCATCTAAATATGTATAAAAAGCCTAAACTGAAAACTGATTTTATAAGTTGAAAAACTGACTCTATGTATGAAAGCCTCTACTAAGATGAGTTTCTGGACAAGCCCCCCAACTAACTGTACTATTCTGAAAATTGAAGTAAAATATTAAAATAAATTAAATGATTCTTGTCCTTAAAATATGAGGACTCACCAACTTAGCTACTGAGAAGTCTGAGAAAAAATCGTGATAAGATGCAGCACAAAAGTATGCATTAGTACTTCGAATGTACTGAGCATGCAGGATATGCACTAATCTATACATACTGGATATGATAATATAACTGAACATGAAGGATAAAGTGAGACATTAAACTAAAAGATAAGTTGATGCAATGACCAAGTATTTAAACATGCAACTGTATAATACTAAGCTGAACTAAATGACTGAATACTGAACACAAGGTCATGCAATACAGAATCTTAATTGTGGGATCTACTATTAATAGACATACCCCAAGTTGAGCTAACTGTGGGGCCAACCTGTAACCCTGGCTTGAAGGGTGTTCATAGCTTTCCAAAAGTATGAACAATAACTAATATGGATCCACTAATATGATGTCCAAAGGGACTAAGGTGTCAAGCCCGATCTGACGGGTGGCCCTTTTAGTCCCTACGGTGGTGCCATAGTTCTAGGACTCAGGGACTTCTACTAAAGGTCTCAGCCTAAATTGACGGGTGAGTCTTCATCCCTTTATCCGCTCGGTGCTAAGTACTACTCCCCACTGAATAAGTAAGTAAACAAATAAACAAACATGTTGGATAGCTCAAATACTGACTTTCTGAGAATGCGCCATAATACTAAAACTAAAAGCATTCTAATCATGTAGTTCCGAATAACTGAATATCTAACTGAAAAATGCAAGAAACCCTAAACTGATCGGGTGTTCATAACCACCATCCTAAAAGATTGAACGACTCTTAACAATTCTAGAATCTGACAAAGATATATGGAATTCATAATTATAGTTCATAATCAAGGATAATATCACATAATCAGGGTTTGAGGATTTTGAGAATACGATAATGTTAAACTTCGAAGAAAGATGCAATAAGGGTTCACATATAATAGGAAACTGAAATACAATGGAATTCACCAAAATCTTAGGAACCATAGGTCCTAAAAACTGAACTGAATCTGAAGAACAGGGTAAATTTAGGGACACAATGGGTGAAAGGAAACCCATTGATTAAATCCCACATATCTGAGAGTAGAATCTATGGAAGAACCCCTTGCGTTTGGAGCCTGGATTTTGAGAAACCTTATGCTTGCTTTGGATAATAAGAACGCTCATTTTTCTATGCTTTTGTAGTGTCAATTGAAATATGAGAGAACGAGAGATTTGGGTAGTTTTAGGCTTAATAACTTGTCTTAGGCTAGTTAAAACGACACAACTTAGCCTTTAAAAAGAGTGGAAAAGGTCCAAAATACCCTTGGTAATTAAATAGAAAACTGCTGAATTTTTCGGATCAGTGAACCACGGTTGGGTTGATGGGTCGTGGTTCTAAATGATAGACTATCATCCAACCCATGAATCTATCCCTGATATTTTTGAATGTCATCTAATTAGCTGATCTACGAGTGACAGGATGGTCCATGGATCTGATTGACATACCATTGATTAAGTCATAGTTTTGATTCACAAAATTGACACCTATATAATTGACCAAAACCATGAGTGACAGGACGGTCCATGGATTGAAATGACAGACCATTATTTGATCGATAGTTCTTGGACCCTAAACTGAGGATCCTCTAAAGATCTAGACCATGGTTGATATGACAGACTGTGGTACTAAATGATGGCCCATGATCCTATCTGTGGTCCCTTGAAATTCAAATTTTTCTGAAATTTCTATGCTAAGTAGTGTCAAGTAGCTGGTTAAAATTTTGGGGTGTTATAATATATCCCCCTTAGAATCATTCAACCTTGAATGAAGAGTCAACAAGCTGGGTTTCGAGGAAAAGAGCTGCAATCCCTAACAAACTAATCTAAGAGCTAATTTTTGATTGTTCTGAGTTCTAACGACATAAAAACATGCTGAAAATGCAAGAATAGTTGAGGGAGTATGAAATTGAGGGTAAATACACATGATGAAACTAAGATATTAGGGAGGAACTACTACCTCAAACTAAAGTTGGATCGTAGGGGAAGAGGTGAGGGTACTTAGTCACCATGGCTGCCTCTGCTTCCCTAGAAGCTCCCTCAATGGACTGGTTCCTCCAGAAGACTTTCACTGAAGGGACTTCCTTATTTCTCAACCTATGAACCTGATGATCAATAATATGAACTGGGACCTCTTCATAAGTGAGACTATCCTTCACCCCTACACTCTCCAATGGCACAACGAAGGCTGGATCACCAATGCATTTCTTCTACTAGGACACATGGAAAACTAGGTGCACTGATGCTAAGTCTGCGGACAATTCTAACTCATAGGCCACCTTTCCAACTCTCCTCAGAATCTGGTAGGGTCCTATATACCGAGGACTAAGCTTCCCATTCTTGCCAAATCTCATGACACCATTCATGGGTGAAACCTTCAAAAATACCGAATCATCAATCTCAAACTTTACGTCCCTCCTCCTCATATTTGTATAGGATTTATGACAACTCTGAGCTGTCTTCAACCTCTACCTAATAAATTGAACCTTCTCCATAGCCTCATGAGCTAAATCTGGCACTATAAATGGTGTTTCACCTACTTCAAATCAGCCAATTGGTGAACTACACCTCTGCCAATAAAGTGCCTCATACGAGGCCATCTGAATACTAGAATGAAAGTTGTTATTATAGGCATACTCAATTAGAGGTAAGATTTCATCCCAATTAACTTTGAAATCGATCATACAAGACCTCAACATATCCTCTAAAGTCTGAATGGTACACTCTGCCTGACCATCCATCTACGGATGAAATACTGTGCTGAGATTTACCTGAGTACCAAGACCTTTCTGAAATGATCTCCAGAAATGAGATGTAAATTGAGTACCCCTATCTGAGATGATAGACAAGGGAACCCCTTGAAACCTGACTATCTCGTTGATGTAGAGTCTAGCATAATCCTTTGCTGAATCTGTGGTCTTGATATCCAAGAAGTGAGCTGACTTAGTCACTATGTCTACTATTACCCAAATAGAGTTATGTTATTGATGAGCAGGCAATAGTCCTGTAAATGAAATCCATATGGTTGGGATGTTCTACTTTATCTTGCTGACAGTTGGGACACTTTTCCATAAAATTTGTGATGTCCATCTTCATGCGATTCCACTAATACACTTCTTGTAGGTCATGGCACATCTTGGTGGCACCGAGATAAATAGAATATCTGGATCTATGAGCCTTTATAAGGGTTTGCCAATTCAACTTGTCTACATCAGGAACACATAACCTGTCACACCCCGAGTTACCCCCTAGACATAACACGGGACATGGGACCATAAGTGCCCAAAACTAACCCTTGGTCACAACATTCTCAAGCATAACAAAAGATAAGCGGAAGCATAATAGATAAATCCAGAATCACATAAATAGATAATCAAGTCAAATAGGAATACAAAATCCATAAAGAGACTCAAAAGCTGTCTATGTTTGAAAAGCCTCTACTCATGACATAAAGAGTTGCTAGGACAAAACCATAGCTAACTCAAAGTGCGTAAAATACAATAGCTAACACTGACTAAAAACATAACTAGTCCTCGATCTAAGAGGACTCACCAACAACTGACATAAAGTGGCCTAGAAGCTCTAGCCATAGGTCTAAGAAGGAACACCTGAATCTGCATCATCAAAGGATGCAACACAAGATATGCGTCAGTACTATAGGATGTACCGAGTACGTGAGCGATGCATGAATCATGATAAAAATAGTTTAAAACATGCTTAAGAATGAACTTGTTATGTAAAGAAGGAACATGAATAAATATCAAGGTTTAAGACATGAAACATGAAATAAAGCTTAAGTTTCATAATATGAAATCATATAACTTCATAGCTTGAAAATAAACATGTAGGAATTTATCTTAACCGACATAAACCATGCTGAGCTACATAGAGTCCAGTATCATGTAACCCCACTAAAAAGAGCTATCCTAACCAGCCAAAATTAGAACCATATAGTACCAACGTCCTTTCATGATAAGCCACAGAGGGCAACCTACAATGGCAACGCAGTTTTGGACTTAGATTATTTGAACCCTCGTCTCTCGGTGCTAAATACTACTCCCAAAACATATAACATGAGCTCATATACATGTGATATATCTGATGCCAAACTTGTTCATAACGTGTTCATACCCCAGATTGTCATACTACTCATGAATTAGGGTTTAGAAATCGATTCATGAGCATTGATGGAACATCGAGTGTTTTTTCTTGCATAATACTTCATAACTTGTGAAATTTGCATACTTCATGACTTGAAAAACATTGCATGACTCTAGTTCAATTTCATAATACATATATTTTGATAGAACCTAAGAACTAGGCATGCACATGCTTGAAAACCCATAAGGAATATGCTATCAAAATCCAATTTGCTGAAATCAACTTCATGCATGTAGGAATTTCCATGGTTAAACTTCAATTCATGAAATAAGAGTTAACATGTAAAAACCCATGTGAAATTATGCAATTTTAATAGTAATTTCATAATAAAATCATGAGAAGACCATATTTAGCAAAACCCATGAGAATTGGGTAAGAACCCTAATTTGAAGACCATAAAAATAAAATTTGAATTAGGGGTTTTGGGCACAAGGGTGAAAGGAACCCATTGTTGATTACCCACATACCTTGATTGAAGCTAACCCACTTGGATTGAAAAGACTTAGGAGGCTTGAACTTGGAGCTTGAAACCCTAACTTCAAGCTTGAGAAGATGGAACTCCTTTTCTTCTTTTGGAAGTTGATTGAAAGAATGGGAGTGAACTTAGGCCAAGTGAGAACAAAACCCCTTCTAATTTGCCCAAAATGACTTAACATAGGAGTTAAAAGAGTGGGATATTACAAAAATACCCCTAGGAAAAGAGTCTAAAAATTTCAGAAAATTTCGTCAAAGGCTTCCACGGACATGAATCATGTCCCGTGAAATGAATCACGGTCCGTGGAATGAAGTTTGTGATTCTAGGGAACTTTTCAGGCCTATGGACTGATTTCCACTAGTTGGTTTCACGACCCATGGAAACTTCCATGACCCATGGAACCTTCTTGTGGTTTTCAGGAAATAAACTAATTTCCACGAGTTGGTTTCACGACCCGTGGAAACTTCCATGACCCATGGAACCTTCTCGTGGTTGTTGTCTGTCATTTTGACAAACAGACACCCTTTAGTAAAACACTGATAACTTCTTACTCCAGACTCGTATTAAACCACATTTGGTGGCATTGGAAAGAACATTCAAAGAAATTTAATTTGGTGGGTACTAGGCCACATAAACCTTTATATTCTAGGAGTTATGATTGTTTGAATTTGACCCTTGAAAAATCTTACACTAAAACTCAATCGGTATGGAAGCTTTCAACTCAACTTTGAGTTAGAGGTTCTTTATGACACTAATTAATATCTAATACACCTTTAAAACATCAGAATAAGTCTTAATACTTAGATACATAGAAAAGTTATCTAGTTCAGGTCTAACAACACATAAAGAACAATTTAGATTTGGCCTAGAAATTCTGGGGTGTTACATAATCGTACCTGATAATGAAGTTCCCCATCTCCCTCTTGTGATAAAACCTCTACTCTCTGCTGGTAAACTGTACCCTTTAAATAAAGTAAGATGGGATCATTATCTTGCTTCTCCTTTACCTCAACCACTAAGGAAGATTTTGATCCATTCTAAACTATCACACCGCTCTCTTCCATGTTTGTAGGGAAAACTCCCAAATGAGCAAGCCTATGAACATATCTTACTAACTCTTTCTTCTCTCCCTTGACATGTAATGCACTACCCATAGATAATCTGCTATGTGCGTTAGCCACTACATTGGCCTTACCCGAGTGGTAGAGCATATTTATATCATAGTTTTTGAGGAATTTGAGTAACCTCCTCTAGCGAAGGTTCAACTCCTTCTGGGTGAACACATACTGGAGGTTCATATGGTCCATAAAAATATCTACATGGACACCATACAATTAGTGTCTCCAAACTTTTAAGGTAAATACAACTGCTTCCAGATCAAGGTCATGCATCAGATAGTTTTTCTCGTGAGTCTTAAGCTGTCTGGAGGCATAGGCAATGAATTTACCATTTTGCATTAAAACACAAGCCCAACTGACTATAGATGCATCACAATATAACACAAAGCCATCTAAACCATATGGTAGAGTTAAAACTGGAGTTGTGGTTAACCTAATCTTCAATTCCTAGATGTTCTTTTCACACTTATCAGACCACTAAAAATTAACCTTCTTTTGAGTCAATCTAGTCAGTGGGGCAGCTATGGATCAAAATCCTTTAACAAATCTCCTATAGTAATTATCCAAACCCAAAAAGCTCCTAATATCGATCAGAGAAGTAGGTTTAGGCAATTTCTTCACTGCCTATATCTTATGGGAATCAACTCAGATACCTTCAGTAGACACAACATGACCAAGGAAGGCAACAAACTTCAACCAAAATTCACACTTACTAAACATGGTGAATAACTGGTGATCTTTGAGAGTTTGCAGCACAACTCTCAAATGATTTACATGCTTCTCTTCACCCCGAGAATACACAAGGATATATTATATAAAGACAATGATGAAAATTTCCAAATACTTCTTGAACACCCTATTAATCAAGTCCATAAAAGTTGCATGAGCATTAGTTAGTCCAAAATACATCTACAAATTCCTAGTGACCATACCGAGTTTTGAAGGCTGTCTTCAGAATGACACACTCTCTAACTCTGATTTAATGATAGTCAAACTTGAGGTCTATCTTAGAAAAATAATTGGCACCTTGATGTTGGTCAAATAAATCATCAATCCTGGGAATGAGATACTTTTTTTATTGTGACCTTGTTCAACTGATGGCACTCGATGCACATCTTGAGAGAACCATCTTTCTTGTGCATGAAAAGGACTGGAGCACCCCATGAAGAGACACTAGGTCTAATGAAGCCCTTATCTAGAAGGTCATTAGTTGTTCCTTTAATTCCTTATGCTCGGCTGGAGCCATTCTATAAGAAGGAATTTAAATAGGCTGGGTATCTGGAAGAACATCTATTCTAAAGTGAATTTCCCTTTCAGAAGGAATTCCAAGAAGATCTGCTAGAAATACTTTTGGGATTTTGTTAACCACATGGACTGATTGATGAGTTGGAGTTTAGGAATCTGAATCCTTTACCTGAACAAGATAATAGCTATATCCCTTGGAAATCATTTTTCTAGCCTTAAGGTAAGAGACAAAAAGACCTACAGGCACTAAGGTACTACCCTTCAACTCTAAGACTGGCTCATTAGGAAACGGGAATTGGACTATTATGGTTGTACAAGCGACTGAGGCATAATAAGCATGTAACTAGTCCATGCCTAGAATAATATCAAATTCAGTCATATCTAACTCTATAAGATCAGTAAAGGTGACTTTCTGAGAGATTGTGACCGGGCAATTTCTATATACTCCTCTAGCTAAGATTGAATCACCAACTAGAGTAGAGACTGAGAAAGATTTTGGGAGGATTTTTGGTCTAAAACTGAAGTCTACTGCTATATAGAGGGTGATAAAAGAGTGTGAGGCCCCGAGATCTAATAATGCATGCACATTAATATAAAAGACTCGTAACATACCAGTGACCTTATCGAGGGAACCCTCCTGATCCTAACGAGTCTTGATAGCATAGAGTCTGTATGGCATTGATCACAACCTGTACTGGATGAGGCACCTTTTTGAGTCAGGTGACCTACTGGAGCTGCTGAGGAGTTAGCCTGATTTTGCTAACAAGTATCCCTTCCCCTCAAGCCATTGGACACTCCGTCATCCTATGACCTAGCTTGCCACATGCGAAGAAATTCCCACTGTCATCCATGCACTCATCTTGGTGGTTTCTACCATATTTTTTGCAAACTTGAAGAGTACCTCTGCTAGTGATACTACCTTGGGACTTAGATACTGGTGCTCTATCCCTCTGGTCCTGTCTGAACTTAGGCACTGGGGCACTAGCAGAGGATGGGGATGGAGTTAAAGATATCTGGCAGAATTAATAGCGATTACCACCATCTTAGCTCTACTAAGAATAACTGAAGTTACTTGCTCTAGCTCTCTTATTATCTCTTTCCCATTCTTTGACCTTCTCTTATTTAATCTTATGAGCAGGAGTCATCAACCTTTAGATATCCATATCCTTTACCAGCATAGTAGTCCTACCCTCTTTGACTACATCTTTCGATACTCCTGACACAAAATTACTCAAACGCGCTGTAGAGTCAGCTACCATTGCCAGAGCATACTTAGAAAGTTTAGTAAACTTAAGAGAATACTCTTTCACACTCATGTCACCCTACCTCAAGTTGATTAACTCCTAGACCTTAGCTTCTTGAGTTCAAGTGGGAAGAACCTTGTAACACCTTGAAATTCGATTCAACTGTTAAACCTAATTTTAGTGAAATTGTAAAGTTCCCATAGATCATGGACCGTAGTCCTTGACCATGATTCGTAGACAGATCCATGGTATTCTTCTTTATTGTGTTCTCTCATCAGTCTACGAGTCACTCAATGGCTCGTGGTTTGGAACCATTGCCCATCCTATGGACTTGTGGTTTGAATTCCAGAAGAACCCCCCATGAAGGGTCCTGGAAATGATGAGTTGGTTGATAACCCATCATCTTGGACCACGGGTCATTCTTCCATCCATAATACCAAAGGATCAGAGGATCCTCATTCCCTTAAGTCAGAACCACGAGTCAACAGTATAGTCGATCATTCTAAATCATGGACCATAGAGTGACTCATGGAGTTTAGTTCCAGCAATCTCCCAGAGGTGGCACCTTAAACCATGGATCAGTTGAAGGTTCATTATTTTAGTTGACAATTTGTAGACTGACTCGTGCTCTCTGAAGCCGAGTCTTTTTAACAGCTTTTCTCTAATTAAATTCTAGGGGTATTTTTATAATTACCCACACTTTTAACTCTTAAGTGAGGTCATTTTGGCCACTTTTAGTAGGGCTTCTACTCTTATTAGCTTAAGTCTTTCATTAATCCTCATTCATCTACCAAAAATGGAAAATAACTCCTTAAAGCTCTAAGTTCAAGCCTCCATTTATTTTCATCGTAGATCAATAATGCTCCAATAAGGTATGTGGGTATTCAATAAGGGATTCCCTTAACCCTTATGCCCAAAACCCCATGTTTTACATTGATTTATAAGATTATGAAATTAGGGTTCTAACCTAATTTGGGAAAATCTTATGGGTTCAGTTTTAAACCATCAATTCATGGTTCCTCATTACTTATTTATGATTTATTTGAAGTTCCTTCGTTGATTTCAAAAGCCCATGCATAAAAGATGATTTCTAACATGATTCCATTGAATTGCATGTTTTCAAGTGAAATTTGGCATGTTTAGATAACATGAACTTATGTATTTATGAAGTTGCATGCCTAATTCTTCAAACTATGAATTTAGAAAGAAAAGTCTATTTTGAATTATGGCTATGCTAAGTTTTCAGACTTATGAATTGAAATTGCATGACATTAGATATGTCCTCATGCTTTTCCAATAGTTTTAGACATCATAGATGTCCCTACGTTTTATGAAAGGTTTGGCATCTAGATATGTCTACCTAAGCTATGAACAGATTTAACATTACGTATGTCATTAGTTATGATAGGTTTTGGTATCAGATATGCCCCATTATTATATGAGCTATATGTATGACTTTAGGAGTAGAATTTAGCACTGAGTTGGATGGGGTGAGAGTACCCTTAGTCCCAAAACTACCTGCCCATGTAGGTTCATAAGTCACCTCTATTGGGCATTAGAATTAGTGATCACACCATAGCTATGACTTTATACCATGGCAAGGTATATTGGGTCCTCTCAATGGGGCGAATGCATCAGATTCCATGTAGCTCACATGGTCTATGTCAGTTAAGAGAGCCCTCCACAAAAATAGTTTCATCTTTTAAAAATGTATTTGACTCTTGCTCAAATTTTAGACTTGCTACTTATGATTATGATTTTAACTTATGATATTGCATTGATTCATTTACATTACATTTTTACTATTTTAGTAGGATATCTGTTTCTATAGCATATCTATCATATTTACTCCAGTGTTTGCATATCTCACATACTCAGTACATCCTATAGTATTGACAAATATCTTGCAGTGCATCCTCTTGATGATGCATATTCAGGTTTCCTTCCTCAGACACGTGGCTAGAGATCGCAGGCCATTCAGCTAGTGTTGGTAAGTCCTCATCTCCCAAGGACCGGTTCTTGAGTTTAGCTTATTATTGTCCTTTTAGTATTTAAAGTTAGCTGGGGTCTTGTTCCAGCAACTCCATATGTCATATGTAGAGTCTTTTCAGACATAATCAATGTTTGAGTTTCTCTAATCTATTCTTTATGCATTTTAGATTATGCCTCCTCACTGTGCCATGCCTAGCCGAGCTGCTAGTAATGTTGACCCTCTGATTCTTGACCACTAGGTCACTAATGCAGAGTTTAGAAATACCATTTATATGTAAGCTCAGACTATGGCCGCTCAGGCCAATCAATAGACTCATATCCCTTCCCACTCTCATGGATGAGTAGCGGCCCGAGTTCGAGATTTTATTCGCATGAACCCACCTGAGTTCTGGGGTTCAAAAGTTGGTGAGGATCCTAAAAGTTTCATACATGAGGTATTGATCCAGCTTCCTATCAACTCAAGGATGTGACTCATATTTGGTTCACTCATTGGAAAGATGCTAGAGCTAGGGATATGGTCCATATGATTTGGGAATGCTCTGAGAGGGCTTTTCTTGAGCGATTCTTCCCGAGGAAGTCGACGCAAGCTAAGGTCAAAAAGTTCATAAATTTGAGGCAAGGTTCCATGTCAATTCAGGAGTATGGATTGAAGTTCACCCAACTTTATAGGTATGCTCCTTCCATGGTGGCTGACCCATGGGATGAGATGAGTAAGTACATGTACGAAGTATCAGATTTGGTAAAAAAAGAGTGTAGGTCTGCAATGCTTTTGGGTGAAATGGACATTTTTTGACTTATGAATCATGTCTCATCAGAGGTTCGAAGGCGGATATCGCTCTTTATTTTATAAGAAATCATCAAGGCTCATTCATTCTTTAGTCAGTACTCCTACTCAGGCCCCCAGGTGTCACGCCCCAAACTATGGGAGGCATGACCGACACCCGGAGCCCCAAAAGGCCGAGGGTGCCAAAATAGAATGTATCTCTATTGAACCTGCTGGGGGTCTGAGACCGACAAGGTCTCTAAGAATAACAATTTGAAACACTGAAAGATCAATAGTAAGTAAGCAACTCAAGGCCGATAAGGCTATTTCATAGTAGATAGCTAATAACAAGGCCAACAAGGCCATACCCAACATTGATGTACATATACACGTCTACAAGCCTCTAGGAGTAAGTAAAATATCTCATATCCAGGACAGGGCCCTGGACTACCCATAAGTTGTACATATACATAACCTGGTCAAAATATAAGCTAGACCTCTGACTCGTCACCTCCAGGAAGAATGGAGCTTACAAAAATGGCTGAACTCTGCAACTCCTACTGAAGAGGTCTATCTGGGTTTCATTCTGGACCTGCAGGCATGAATGCAGCGCCCCCAGGCAATGGGGACGTAAGTACGACAATAATGTACTGGCATGTAAGGTAGAAGCATAAAAGCAAGTCGCAAGTAGTAAATCTGAACAAGATATAATATGAAACTTGTAAACTATAATTGGAAAGGCTCATTAAGCTCTTTCTCCTTTATTCCTTTTAGAATACAACACATGCATTAACTCACACCACAACTCACTCTTTATAACCCACACTGAACCAGAATACAGCCTCGGTGCACCCTATATATAATAGCCGCAATATGGCAGTAGCTCCTCGGCGCACACTATGTATATAATGGCCTCAATTTGGCAGTAGCACCTCTGTGCACATTATGTATATAATGGCCTCAATATGGACGTAGCACCTCGGTGCACACTATGTATATAATAGCCTCAATATGGCAGTAGCACCTCGGTGCACACTAACACGCAAACCACACATAATAAGTGTATTACTAGATTGACCTTCAAAGCTATTCTTGTTATTTATGAAGGTTCATTTAGATAACTTCTTTAGCCTTGTCTTACTAGGTGTTGGAATCAACATACCAAACACATATAAATGGGGATTTGACTTGCTAACTTTCCTTGTATACTTTCTAAAGCTTGATTAGGGATCACACTACAAAGAAGAAACTTGACAAAAGGATAACTTACGTTTCGTGCAAAAAGAATCAGATTTTTATAAGAAGGCGACTTGAATCACCATAATGTATAACTTAGTTCCTTAAGACTTTTTGAGTTACCAAATCATCTCTCTTACAACAGAATACTCAAATTTCTTCTTTCGGAGATTTAGAATTCTATTTCTAGATTCATGCCAATAAGGAATAAAGAAACCTTAACATACCTCGTTCCTTCCGAAGATTGCGCTTACCACAACTTGGGCTTTCCTTTATTAAGTTAATCTACAACACAACGGTATAATAAAGCTAATATTAGCTCTTAAAGCTGATGCAACTTTTCCAAAATAGTAGCTAAACATTTCCCGGGCAAATTTACATATTTTGCATTAATTAAAGGTGTATCGTCACACCTTTCTCTCCTATCCAATACACATCACACACACACCAACCTACTGCCTCCAATAATACAAAACACATCAAACAGCCCCTACACAACTCACCATGCCAAAATACAATAGCAACACATTGAACTCACGGCTTCCGATCGTCGTCCCGTGAGTTCTTAACAACAATTCAACAACAATTGTCCATCAAAACATCAATCAAAAAATATGATTACGGGTAGAGTACTTACCACACTTGAAGGGGTGTTTTTATCCTCTTTTTATTGATGCCTTGATAAGCTTAAGTACCCCCTACACATACACCAACAATAGAAGAAGAAATCTCTTAATTGTTACACAATTTTTATGTGTTAAATCTTAAGAAAGGGGCTGCCATAGTTCATGTCTTTCTTACCATAGGATATCCTAGATATATGTAGTACATTAAATCTAAGATAACAAGTGGTTTGACTCACCTTAATCTTGAATTAATCTTGATCGTCTTAGAACCCTAAAGGGAAAGAAGGGCTGCCAAAAGGAAAGGAGATAAGAGAGAATTTTTCCAGCTTTTTGTGATCAATATTGATCAACAAAAGGTCTGTATAAAGGGACCTTTTTGGCCGAATTTTTTTGAGTATATTTGGGCCAAAATGGGTCAAGAAACTTGGGCCAAAATTACCCTTTGCTTGGGCCTCAAAAGGGTTATGTTTTGTGGCTGATTTTGGGTTTCTCTTGGGTAAAAATGTGGTCAATATTGATGGCTACCTTTTGTAGTTGTTTGGGCCAGATTTGGTTGTGCTTTGATGGGCCAACTTTAAGCTTCATTTGGGCTACCATTAGGTCTAATAATCCATGGTGTTGCTGCCCATAATCGGCCCTCGGAACATAGTTCGTTAGCGTAGGTAGGTGATGCACCTACTTGTCACCTAATAGCTTAGATAAGCTGAGCAAGTACCTCACTTGTTTTATCTCATTTTCAAAACCCTCATCCTTATAATTTAACTTAACACTTATATACATTTGACCATTTCAAATTCTAGGCCAATGTTACCCTTCACAATCTCGAGCTCAAATACCTTCGTCGATACTTACTTACTCACATAGGTTTTGAAAGGTACGGGGTGTTACATCCTTCCCCCCTAGAATCATTCGTCCTCGAATGAGGGTAATGCATATAGAGCTCTAGTCCCTTAGTATTTTTTGAAATTTTGGCAGAGTTTCCTTTATAATTGGGACTATCCAAAAACCTGAAACTCAGCAAAAGTCCAGCACGATGCCTCACAGGGCGATACAACTATATACAATTAGTAATCATTTTCACATGTTCAAACCTGATTATATTTGCATAGTAGGAAGAGTATCAAGAACATAAGAATATGACTTACCTCTATACTATCTTCAAGTCATAAATAACTGGGGATGCTTTTTCCTCATTTCTTCCTCGGCTTCCCACGTCATTTCCTCGATATTATTATTTCTCCACAACACCTTTACTGAGTCTACTTCTTTGGTTCTGAGCTTTCTAACTTGACGATCTAGGATAGAAATTGGTACTTACTTATAGGATAAGTCTTCAGAAAGTTGAACATCTTTGTTAGGCATAATACGTGAAGGATCTCTTATGCACCTTCATAGCATCGATACATGAAATACAGGATGGACTGTCTCCAATTCTGTGGGTAAATCTAGCTCATATGCCACTTTTCCTACCTTCCGAATGATCCTGTATAGTCCAATATATCTTGGACTAAGCTTTCCCTTTTTACCAAATCGCATAACACCTTTCATGGGCGAAACCTTTAGGAAAACCCAATCACTAATATTAAATTCCAAATCCCGACGTTGCACATCTGCATATGATTTCTGCCTACTCTGGGCTGTTATTAATCTTTCTCAGATTAGCTTCACCTTCTCCATTGCCTGATTAACTAGGTCTGGTCCTATTAATCCTGCTTCTCCAATTTCAAACCATCCAATCGGTGATCTACACTTTCATCCGTATAAAGCCTCATAAGGAGCCATTTGAATGCTTGCATGGAAGCTATTATTATAGGCAAACTCAATTAGTGGCAAATGGTCATCCCAACTCCCTTTAAAATCTAGTACACAAGCTCTTAGCATATCTTTGAGTGTTTGAATAGTGCATTCAGCTTGTCCATCTGTCTGTGGATGAAAAGGTGTACTGAGACTTATTTGAGTACCTAAGCCTCTCATGAAAGACCTCCTGAAATTTGATGTAAACTGAGCACCCCTATCTGAAATAATGGAAATTGGGACACCATGAAGTCGAACTATTTCACTAATATACAACTTGGCATAATCTTCAGCAGTATAAGTTGTCCTGACTGGAAAAAAGTGAGCTGATTTTGTAAGTCTATCTACAATCACCCATATGGAATCATACTTTCGATAAGTACGGGGTAAGCCTATAATAAAGTCCATGTTGATCACCTCCATTTCCAGGTAGGTATCACTATACTTTGAGTTAGACCTCCGGGTCTCTGGTGTTCAAGTTTTACCTATTGACAATTCGGGCATTGGGCTACAAACTCTGCAATATTTCTCTTCATATTATTCCAACAATAAATTTGTCGAAGATCATGATACATCTTCGTCGCTCCGAGATGGATTGAATAGCGGGAATAGTGAACTTCTGCAAAAAAATTCTCCCAAAGCTCCCCGACGTTAGGTACACATAGACGACCTTGATATCTCAGAATCCCATCTTTCTTAAGCTCTATTAGAGGTTGCTTCTGTTCTGGATTTTCCTCCCTCAATCTTACTAATTTTGGATCATCATATTGTCTTTCCTTTACCTCTATCATAAGTGAGGATTCCGTTGTGCTTTGAATAACAACTCCCCCATTACCTTGGTCTAGTATCGAACCTGCAAATTAGCTAACTAATGTAGTTCTCTTGTCATCACAATCTTTCTATTTTCCACGTGGCTCAAGCTTCCCATGGATTTGCGGCTAAGTGCATCGGCCACTACATTGGCCTTCCCTGGATGGTACAAAATATCTACGTCATAATCCTTTAGTAACTCTAGCCACCTTTTTTTCCTTAGGTTTAAATCCTTCTGTTTGAATAAATACTGTAGACTTTTGAGGTCCGTAAAAACGTCTACATGGACACCAAATAAGTATTGGCGCCAAATTTTCAAGGCAAATATAACTGCTGCCAATTCAAGATCGTGAGTAGGGTAATTTTGTTCGTGCTTTCTTAGTTGTCTCGAGGCATAGGCAATAACTTTACCATGTTGCATTAAAACGCAGCCCAACCCAATACTTGAAGCATCACAATAAATAACATTCTTCCGTGCCCTCTGGCAGAGTTAAGATAGATGCTGAAGTAAGCCTATCCTTCAACTCCTAAAAACTCTGCTCATATGCATCAGACCACTGGAACTTGGCAGCTTTATGAGTAAACTTTGTCAATGGTGCAGATATAGAAGAAAATCCTTCCACAAACCTTCGGTAATAACCTGCTAAGCCCAAAAAAACTTTGGATCTCTGTAGCATTCAAGGGCCTCGGCCAATTCTTTACTGCTTCAATCTTTTGGCCGTCAACTCTAATACCTTCGTCTGTAATTATATGGCCAAGAAAAGCCACTGAAGTCAACCAAAACTCACATTTGGAGAACTTCGCATATAATTTATGATTCTGAAGTGTTTGCAATACTGCACGTAAATGATCAGTATGTTCGACTTTGGACCGCGAGTAAATCAGGATATCATCAATAAATATGATCACGAATACATCTAGGAATGGCTTGAAGACTTGATTCATTAGGTCTATAAAAGCTGCTGGGGCATTAGTAAGCCCAAAAGACATTACTAGAAATTCAAAGTGGCCATACCTTGTCCTAAAGGCTGTTTTTGGAACATCTACCCCTTTAACACGTAACTGGTGATACCCCGACCGTAAGTCAATCTTTGAAAAAATTTGGCGCCTTGCAACTAATCAAAAAGGTCATCAATCCTTGGAAGCGGATACTTATTCTTGATTGTAACTTTGTTCAGTTGTCGGTAATGGATACACATTCTCAAGGATCCATCCTTCTTACGAACAAACAAAACAGGTGCGCCCCATGGCGATGTACTAGGCCTAATGAAACCTTTTTCGAGTAGATCCTTTAACTGTTCCTTTAACTCTCTTAATTCTGCAGGAGCCATCCTGTAAGGGGGAATTTATATTGGCTGAGTATCTGGGAGTAGGTCAATGGCAAACTCAATTTCCCTTTCTAGAGGGATTCCTGGAAGCTCATCCGGGAATACATCTAGAAACTGACTCACCACGGGAATCGATTGAAGAGTCACTGGTCCATCATCTGTGCTTCTTAATCGGACTAAATGATAAATATATCCTTTAGAAATCATTTTCTGGGCCTTAAGGTAGGAAATAAACCTACCCCTTAGCATGGCAGCATTACCTTTCCACTCTAGGATTGTCTCTTCCGGAAAATGGAATTTGACAACCTTATTTCTACAATCGATATTAGCATAACATGCAACTAACCAGTCCATGCCCATAATGACATCGAAGTCAGTCATATCTAATTCGATTAGATCAGCTGAAGTGAGGCGGTCATAAATCCACACTGCACAATCTCGATAAACTCATCTAACTATAATAGATTCACCAACGGGCGTAGATACAACAAAGGGTCTAGGCAACAACTTAGGGCCTGCCCCCAACTTACCAGCAACAAGCGGGGTAACATATGAAAGAGTAGAGCCAGGATCTATAAGTGCATAAACAGCATGAGTAAAAATAGTCAATGTACCTGTAACAACATCAGGTGACGATTCCAAGTCCTGGCGACCGGCTAGAGCATAAGTGTGATTCTGCCCACTGCCTGAACTGGATGCTCCTCGTCCTCCTCTACCTCTACCACGACCTGATATAGCCTGTTGGCCTGTCCTAGGGGGATGAATAGTAGATGAAAAAGCTGCATCGACCCAGTAGGATGGGACATCTCACCCCTACCTCTACTCAGACAGTCTCGCATAAAGTGACCAGGATACCCACATGAATAACAAGTATCTGAACCCAGGCGACATATCCCGGGATGCTTCCTACCGCACTGAACACAAGGTGGCAAAGTTGGCCTCATCTGACCTGAATGCCCATGGCGATAGGAACTGAATGCACCTGAACTGTGGCCTGGTCCAGTCTGGGGAAAACGATCATACCTTTGCCTTTGCAACTGATATGGGGCACCACTAGTAGGGTGGGGTGATCGCCTATTAAAATGTGTCCTAACATTACCTCGTGGTTCTACATAGGACCCAATAGATCTAGCCCTCTTATTTTGATCCCTTTCTCGTCTTTGGTTATCTCCAATTTGTACTTCAAGATCCTCTGCAGTCCGAGCAATAGCCTGTATCTTAGAAATATTCATATCCTCTTGTGTGGCTGCTATTGTTAATCCCTTAATGAATTCATCCTTAAGTCCACACACATATCGATGAACTCTAGCTCACATCGTACTCACAATATCGGGGGCGTACCTGGCTAATGAATTAAACCTGAGGCTATACTGTCGAACATTCATATTGCCCTGCCTAAGGGCTAGAAATTGATCAAGTCTGGCCTCTTGAACCTCTTGTGGAAGATAGTGATCTAGGAAGGCCTCTGAAAATTCCTCCCATTCGGCTGGGGGTGCATTTTGATCCCCTAAACCGATCCCAAGCCTTGAACCATAAAATGGCCACATCTCGTAACCTGAAAGATGCAAACTCCACTGCCTCCACTACTATTGCATGCATGACTCGAAATACTCAATAAGTCTGATCAATAAACTCCTGAGGATCCTCACGTGGGTAAGAGCCTGTAAATATAGGCGAACTTAGGCTGATAAACTCTGGAGCCCTAGAACTTTCTGAGCCACCTGACCTAACACTCGCTGATGCCCCAATTTGTTGTTGTTGTGTGGCTACCATCTGGGTCAATAATCGAACAGCACTCTTGATGTCCTGGTCCTCTGCTTCAGGTGGAGGAGCTACAGGTGCTGGTTCATCTCTAGCTATCTCAGATGCCACTGGAGCAGGTGGGATCAGGGGTACTGGATCCTCTCTAGTCTCATCAGGTACTTGATAAACTGGGATCTCTAGTGTCGGTGATTCACTTTGAGCCTTAAATCTATCCAATCGGATAGGCGGGGAATGAATAGTACCTTCCCCCGTGTCCGTGCCAACGCATCGGCTACTCATTTGTCTGGTCACAGGCATTTATGTAAACAAGGAATAGAAAAACATGAATTAGACTTCAAACATCTCATGACCTCGCTCTATTGCACGATCTAGCAAATGAAAGAAGGATAACAATTCCTAAGTATCCCGTAGCCTCATGATTATAGGTATGGTGCACAGAACACCCATAAGCAAGACTCTACTAGACACGGCTTGTAGACTCCCTGGGATTCGACGTGCTCTGATACTAAGTTTGTCACGCCCCAAACCATGGAAGGCATCACCGACACCCGGAGCCCTAGAAGGCCGAGGGTGCCAAAATAGAGTGTATCTCTATTGAACCTGCTGGGGGTCTGAGACCGACAAGGTCTCTAAGAATAACAATTTGAAATACTGAAAGCTCAATAGTAGGTAAGCAACTAAAGGCCGACAAGGCTATTATCATAGTAGGTAGCTAATAACAAGGCCAACAAGGCCATACCCAACATTAATGTACATATACACGTCTACAAGCCTTTAGGAGTAAGTAAAATATCTCATATCTAGGACAGGGCCCTGGAGTACCCATAAGTTGTACATATACATAACCTGGTCAAAATATAAGCTAGACCTCTGACTCGTCACCTCCAGGAAGAATGGAGCTTACAAAAATGGCTGAACTCTGCAACTCCTACTGAAGAGGTCTATCTGGGTTTCTTTCTGGACCTGCAGGCATCAATGCAGTGCCCCCAGGCAATGGGGACGTCAGTACGATAATAATGTACTGGCATGAAAGGTAGAAGCATAAAAGCAAGTCGCAAGTAGTAAATCTGAACAAGATATAATATAAAACTTGTAAACTGTAATTGGTAAGGCTCGTTAAGCTCTTTCTCCTTTATTCCTTTTAGAATACAACACATGCATTAACTCACACCACAACTCACTCTTTATAACCCACGGTGAACCAGAATACCGCCTCGGTGCACCCTATATATAATAACCTCAATATGGCAGTAGCGCCTTGGCGCACACAATGTATATAATGGCCTCAATATGGCAGTAGCACCTCGGTGCACACTATGTATATAATGGCCTTAATATTGCAGTAGCACCTCGGTGCACACTATGTATATAATAGCCTCAATATGGCAGTATCACCTCGGTGCACACTAACACACAAACCACACATAATAAGTGTATTACTAGATTGACCTTCAAAGTTATTCTTGTTATTTATGAAGGTTCGTTTAGATAACTTCTTTAGCCTTGGCTTACTAGGTGTTGGACTCAACATACCAAACACATATAAATGGGGATTTGACTTGCTAACTTTCCTTGTATACTTTCTAAATCTTGATTAGGGATCACACTACAAAGAAGAAACTTGACAAAAGGATAACTTACATTTCGTGCAAAAAGAATAAGATTTTTATAAGAAGGCGACTTGAATCACCATAATGTATAACATAGTTCCTTAAGACTTTTTGAGTTACCAAATCAGCTCTCTTACAACAGAATACTCAAATTCCTTCTTTCGGAGATTTAGAATTCTATTTCTAGATTCATGCCGATAAGGAATAAAGAAGCCTTAACATACCTCGTTCCTTTCGAAGATTGCGCTTACCACAACTTGGGATTTCCTTTATTAAGTTAATCTACAACACCATGGTATAATGAAGCTAATTAGCTCTTAAAGCTGATGCAACTTTCCCAAAATAGTAGCTAAACATTTCCTGGGCAGATTTACATATTTTGCATTAATTAAAGGTGTATCGTCACACCTTTCTCCCCTATCCAACACACATCACTCACACACCAACCTACTGCCTCCAGTAATACAAAACACATAAAACAGCCCCTACACAACTCACCATGCCGAAATACAATAGCAACACATTGAACCCACGGCTTCCGATCGTCGTCCCATGAGTTCTGAACAACAATTCAACAACAATTGTTCATCCGAACTTCAATCCAAAAATATGATTATGGGCAGAGTACTTACCCCACTTGAAGGGGTGTTTTTATCCTCTTTTTATTGATGCCTTGAGAAGCTTAAGTACCCCCTACACATACACCAACAAGAGAAGGATAAATCTCTTAATTGTTACACAATTTCTATGTGTTAAATCTTAAGAAAGGGGCTTCCATAGTTCATATCTTTCTTACCATAGTATATCCTAGCTATATGTAGTAGATTAATACCAAGATAACAAGTGGTTTGACTCACCTTAAGCATGAATTAATCTTGATCTTCTTAGAACCTTAAAGGGAAAGAAGGGTTGCCAAAAGGAAAGGAGATAAGAGAGAATTTTTCCAGCTTTTTGTGATCAATATTGATCAACAAAAGGTCTTTATAAAGGGACCTTTTTGGCCGACTTTTTTTGAGTATATTTGGGCCAAAATGGGTCAAGAAACTTGGGCCAAAATTACCCATTGCTTGGGCCTCAAAAGAGTTAAGTTTTGTGGCTGATTTTGGGCTTCTCTTGGGTCAAAATGTGGTCAATATTGATGGCTACCTTTTGTAGTTGTTTGGGCCAGATTTGGTTGTGCTTTGATGGGCCAACTTTAAGCTTCATTTGGGCTACCATTAGGTCTAATAATCCATGGTGTTGCTGCCCGTAATCGGCCCTCGGAACTTAGTTCGTTAGCGTAGGTAGGTGATGCACCTACTTGTCACCTAAGATCTTAGATAAGTCGAGCAAGTACCTCACTTGTTTTACCTCATTTTCAAAACCCTCATCCTTATAATTTAACTTAACACTTATATACATTTGACCATTTCAAATTCTAGGCCAAAGTACCCCTTCACAATCTCGAGCTCAAATACCTTTGTCGATACTTACTTACTCACATAGGTTTTGAAAGGTACGGGGTGTTACAAAAGGCCTCATCATGATCATACTGGTAGAGGATCTGATTCCCATTCGTAGGGGAGTGTTGCAAAGGGGACCCCTTACCCTTCTTTTAACAAATGTGGTAGAAGTCACCCCAGTGAGTTTTTGGCTGGTAGAGAGGGATGTTTTGGGTGTGCTTAGGTTGGTCATAAGATTAAGGATTTCCCTTCAGCTAAGAAGGATCAAGGAGGTAGTAGCACTCACTCTACTCCAGAAGCTCAAGGAGGTTGACCGGCCAAGCAGGGTACTACTTCTAATTATAGTGGTCAGCGATAGAACCACCTTTATGCCATGTCCTATCGCTAGGACCAGGAGAGTTCACCAGACGTTGTTACTGGTATGTTGAAAGTCTTCCCTCTCGATGTGTATGATTTATTGGATTCGGGTGCCTCCTCATATTTTGTGACCCCTTATGTTGCTTGCAATTTTGAAATGTGCCCTGAACAGCTTTTAGAACCCTTTTGTGTTTCTACTCCTATTGGTGAGTCATTCCTAGCCAAATGAATCTACTGAAATTTCCCTATATCATCCCTTCATAGAGTCACTTCAGCGGATCTAGTAGAGTTAGAGATGACTGATTTTGAAGTTATTCTTGGGATAGATTGGTTGTATGCATGTTATGCCTCGGGTGATTGTCGTACTTGAGTTGTCAGTTTTATGTTCCTGAATAAACCTGTCTTAGAGTGGTAGGGTAGTCCTCCATCCTCGAATGGTCGGATCATATCTTATCTTAAGGCTAGGAAGATAATTTCTAAGGGATATGTTTATCATATAGTTTGGGTTGTGGACATGGAGTTTGAAGCCCCATCTCTCCTGTCAGTTCCTGTTGTGAATGAGTTTTCTGAAGTGTTCCCCAAAGATTTTCCCCGAGTCCATCCTGAGTGGGAGATCAAATTTGGAATAAATCTTCTTCCTGATACGTATCATATCTCTATCCTTTCCTATAGAATGTCTCCCACGGAGCTTAAGGAATTGAAAGATCAGTTGAAAGACCTCCTTGATAAGGGTTTTATTCAAACCACCATCTCTCCATGGGGTGCTCCAGTCTTTTTCATGCGAAAGAAATATAGTTCTCTAAGAATGTGTATCGACTACAGTCAGTTTAACAAGGTCACAATTAAGAATAAGTATTTCCCTTCCTAGGATTGATAACTTGTTTGATTAGCTTCAGGGTGCCAGTTACTTATCCAAGATCGACCTTATATCCGGTTATCATCAGCTCTGTGTTCGAGAGCGTGACATCCCAAAGACAACCTTCAGAACTCGGTATGGTCATTATGAATTTGTGGTTATGTCTTTTAGAATAAAGAATGCTTTGTAGCCTTTATGGATTTGATGAACCGTGTGTTCAAACAGTATTTTCATACGCTCGTGATTATTTTCAATAATGATATTCTAATCCATTTTTGGAGTGAGGAGGAGCATGTGGACCATTTGAGAGTTGTGTTACAAACTCACAAAGATCGACAGTTATTTGCTAAGTTTAACAAGTGTGAGTTTTGGATGCAGTCTGTTGCTTTTTTGGGTCATATTATGACTAGAGATGGTATTCGAGTTGATTCTCAAAAGATTGAGCAAGTAAAGAACTGGCCTAGGCCTACTTCTCCGTCTGATATTAGAAGCTTTTAAGGTTTGGCTGGTTACTATAGGAGATTTATGGAAGAGCTTCCTACCATTGTTTCCCCATTGACTCGGTTGACTCAGAAAAAGATGAAATTTCAGTGGTCAGATCTATGTGAGAAGAACTTTAAGGAATTGAAGACTAGATAGACCACCACTCCAGTGTTGGCTCTACCAGAGGGCCTAGATGACTTTGTTGTGTATTGTGATGCTTCTAGGATTGGTTTGGGTTGTGTTTTGATGCAGCGTGGTAAGGTAATTGCTTATGCTTCTAGATATATTAAGATTCATGAGAAGAACTACCCTACTCATGATCTTGAGTTGGCAGATATGGTTTTTGCTTTGATGATTTGAAGACACTACTTGTATGGTGTTCACATGGATGTATTCACTGATCATAAGAGTCTTCAGTATGTGTTCACTCAAAAGGAATTGAAGCGTCATCAAAGAAGATGTCTTGAGCTTCTTAAGAATTATGATATGAGTGTGCTTTACCATTCGGGTAAGGCCAATGTCGTGGCAGATGCACTTAGTAGGTTGTCTATAGGTAGTGTGTCTTCGGTTAAGGACAAAAAGAAGGAATTGGCCAAGGATGTTCATCGACTTGCTCGATTAGGAGTTTGCCGTATGGATTCGAGAGAAGGTGGTGTTATTGTTCCTAATCTTCCTTGGTAGATGAAGTGAAAGAAAATCAAGGCAGTGATCCTATTTTGCACCAATTGAAAGGTGCAGTCCATCAACAAATGGTAGAGTTTTTCTCCCATGGGGGAGATGGTGTACGTCGATATCAGGGTCGATTGTGTGTTCCTGACATAGATGGGTTGAGATTGTGGATTTTGATGGAGGCTCATAGCTCTAGGTATTTTATTAACCCCGGTGCCACCAAGATATACCTTGACCTATAGAAAGTCTATTGGTTGAATGGCATGAAGAAAGACATAGCAGGTTTTGTGGCTAAGTGTCCCAACTATCAACGAGTAAAGGTAGAGCATCAACGATTGCGTGGTATTACTCAGGATATTGATCTTCCTACTTGGAAATGGGAAGAGATCAATATGTATTTCATTATTGGTTTGCCTTATACTTGAAGGCAACATGATTCTATTTGGGTGATTGTCAACATGATGACGAAATTAGCCCACTTCTTGGTTGTCAAGACCACAGATTCAGCAGAGGATTATGCCATACTCTACATTCATGAGATAGTCAAATTGCATGGTGTTCCATTGTCTATCATTTCAGATAGGGGTACTTAGTTTACATACCTGTTTTGGAAATCATTTCAGAAAGGTCTTGGTACTCAGGTTAAGCTTAGCATAACTTTTCACCCACAAATGGATGGCCAGGCAGAGCATACTATTTAGACTTTGGAGGATATGTTGAGAGCTTGTGTGATTTATTTCAAAGGCAATTGGGATAATCACTTACAACTTATCGAGTTTGCCTAAAACAACAGTTTCCCTTCTAGCATCCAGATGGCTCCTTATGAGGCACTTTATGGGCGGAGGTGTAGATATCCTATTGGATAGTTTAGGTAGGTGAGGCAGCTTTGATTGGTCCAGATTTAGTTCATGAGACTATGGGGAAAGTTCAGATCATTAGGGAGAGGTTGAAGACCGCTCAGAGTCAACAAAAATCATATGAAGATGTGACGAGAAGGGAATTGGAGTTTGAGGTTGATGATTGGGTATTCCTGAAGGTGTCACCCATGAATGTTGTGATGAGATTTTGTAAGAAAGGAAAACTTAGTCCCCGCTATGTAGGTCCTTATTGGATTTTGAGGAGTGTTGTTAGTGTTGCTTATTAGTTGGATTTTCCATTAGATTTAGAAGCGGTTCATCTAATTTTCCATGTTTCTTTATTGAAGAATTATGTTGGTGATCCGACCTTGATTGTTCCTTTGGAAGATGTGAGTGTGAAGGATAGCCTTACTTATGAGGAAGTTCCCATGGAGATTCTTGATTGTCAAATTCGAAGATTGAGAAACAAAGAAGTCACTTCGATGAAGGTCCTTTGGAGGAATCATCTAGTTGATGGAGCTACTTAGGTAGCGGGAGCAACCATGAAAGCCAAGTACCCTCATCTCTTTCCTTCCGATTCAATTTCAGCTTGAGGTAATAGTTTCCTCCTTTGTAGGTTTCTCCGATTCTATTCAATCAGTTTCCCTCTTGATCTTAGCATGCATTCATGTTTTCTGAAGTTAGTTCAATTATGTTTTAAGTTGAAAAGCTGAGTTTTCATGTTTATCCTTGAGTTTTATGTCTTGTTGGTTGGTTGGGTTATTTCCACTCTAGTTTTTCCTTGCTTAGTCTTCATTCAAGGATGAATGATCCCAAGGGGGAGATATTGTAATACTCCAGAATTCGATTCAGATGTTAAACCTGATTTTTGTGAATTTGTAAATGGACTAGATCACGGACCGTAGACCAGGACCACGATCTATAGTCTGATCTGTGTTATGCTCCTTGGTTGTGTTTTCCTCTCAGTCTACGATTGACTAAATGGCTCATGGTTTGGAACCACGACCTATCCTGTGGACTCATGGTTTGAGTTCCAGAGAACCCCCCCCATGAAGGGTCATAGAAATGATGAGTTGGTTGTTAACCCGTCCTTTTGAACCACATGTCATCCTTCCATCCGTAATCCCAGAGGATCAGAGGATCCTCATGCCCCTAAGTCAGAACCATGAGTCAACAGGATGGTATGTCATTCTTAATCACGGACCGTAGAGTTACAAGTGGAGTTGAGTTCCAGCAAGCTCCCAGAAGTGGCTCCTAAAACCACGGATCAGTTGATGGTTCATCATTTCAGTTGACGGTCTGTGACTGACTCATGGTCTCTGAAGTCAATTTTTTTAACAACTTTTCTCTAATTAAATCCCAGGGTATTTCTATGATTACCCACCCTTTTAACTCTTAAGTGAGGTTGTTTCGGCCACTTTTAGTAGGGTTTCTACTCTTATTAGCCTAAGTCTTTCATTATTCCTCATTCATCTACCAAAAGAGGAAAATAACTCCTTCAAGCTCCAAGTCTCAAGCTCTAAGTTCAAGCCTCCATTTCTTTTCATCTTCGATCTAGAAAGCTCAAATAAGGTATGTGGGTAATCAATAAGGGATTCCCTTCACCCTTATGCCCCAAACTCCATGTTTTACTTTGATTTATGAAATTGTGAAATTAGGGTTCTTACCCAATTTGGGGAAATCTTATGGGTTCAGTTTTAAAGCATCAATTCATGGTTCCTCGTTACTTCTCTATGATTTATTTTATGTTCCTTAGTTGATTTCAAAAGCCCATGTACTAAAGATTATTTCTAGAATGATTCCATTGAATTGCATATTTTGAAGTGAAATTTGGCATGTTTAGATAACATGAACTTATGTATATATGAAATTGCATGCCTAATTCTTCAAACTATGAATTTAGTTAGAAAAGTCTATTTTGAAATATGGCTATGCTAAGTTTTAAAACTTATGAATTGCAATTGCATGACATTAGATATGTCCTTATGCTTTTCAAACAGTTTTGGACATCAGATATGTCCCTACGTTTTATAAAAGGTTTGGCATCTAGATATGTCTACCTAAATTATGAACAAATTTGACATCAGATATGTCATTAGTTATGATCACTTTTGGCATCAGATATGCCCAGTATTATATGAGTTATATGTAGTTTTTGGAAGTAGTATTTAGCATTGAGTTTGATAGGGTGAGACTACCCTGAGTCCCAGAACTACGTGCCTATGTATGTTCATATGTCCCCTCTATTAGGCATTAGAATTAGTGATCATGCCATAGCTATGCCTTTATACCCTGGCAAGGTATATTGGGTCCTCTAGATGGGGCGGATACATCAGATTCCGTGTAGCTGACATGGTTTATGTTGGTTAAGAGAATTCTCCACAGAAACAGTTTCAGCTTTTAAAAATGTATTTAACTCTTGCTTAGATTTCAGACTTGATACTTATGATTATGTTTTTAACTTATGATATTGCATTAAGTCATTTACATTACAGTTTTACTTTTTTAGCATGATATCAGTTTCTATAGCATATCTAGCATGTTTACTCCAGATTTTGCATATCTCCCATACTCAGTACATCCTATTGTACTAACGCATATCTTGCGATGCATCCTTTTGATAATGCAGATTCAGGTTTCCTTCCTCAGACACGTGGCTAGAGGTTGCAGGCTATTCATCTAGTGTTGGTCAGACCTCATCTCGCGAGGACCGATTCTTTCGTTTAGCTTATTATCATCCTTTCAGTATTTAGAGTTAGCTGGAGTCTGGTCACAACAACTCCTTATTTCATATGTAGAGGCTTTTCAGACATAGACAGTGTTCGAGTCTCTCTTTCAAATTATGTTCCATCTTGACTTTATCATATATGGATTGGTTTACCTAGCTTCTTCTTTATGCTTCCACTATGTTTTCTTATGATTATCTGAGTTATGCTATGACCAAGAGTTATATTGGGGAACTTATGGTCCCAGATCCCATGTTATGTCTAGGGGGTAGCCTCGGGGTGTGAAAAACCTGTCCAAGAATGTAGCCATGAACTGATCCCAATCCATCGGGCCTACATCTATACCCATAGCCTCCTTCCATTTGTTTTACCAAATATGGGCCACCCTCTTCAACTGATAAGTATCCAAATCTGCACTTTCCACCAAAGTGACATCCATAATCTATGTAACCTTTTATATGTCATCCAGGAACTTCTGCAGATCCTTCTCAACTATAGAACCATGGAACTTGGGAGGATTTATCCAAGTGAAGTCTCAAACTCTAGTTGCTGCGAAGTTATTATGTGGTTGGATGATAACACTCAAAAGCACTCTCTAATAGGAGATTGTAGTGATCGTCAGAGCAAACCAAACTTTATATTCCTGATGAGAGTCGGGGTCGATACAACAAAGAATGGATGTGATGAGTCGCTAGGAAAATGGTGTATGACAATCAATAAGAGAGTAGTTGTTCAAATAACTAGATATAAAAATTGAGAGGAGTAAGGAGTTGAGAATTTAATGAAATCACAATTAGAACTAGAAATTAAAGTAAGCAAGGGATTTGTAACCAAATAAGAGAAGGACTAGGGGTATGTTTTCGATGGGATTCAAACGTGAGTTAGGGTACTTGCTCAATTATGTGAATTCTTAATAAACAATATGGGTAGCATTGGTTTTAGATATGTTTTTCAATCTCTCGACCTTACAAACATATTTCCTATGGTCTTTATTCAAGCACCATGGGTTTATCACAAAACAACCAATGCAATCATGAGGAAGTCATACTATTTCTAGCTTAGACTCTTAAATGTGTGTTTTTTGCCAATTGAGCGTTTTCTAGCCTCAATCTAGATGGAAATTCCAAGTACCCACTATTGAATTCTCATCTGAAATCATGAACTCATATTTCAAGCAAGAACACAACCAAGTAAGTTCAATCAATGTTTGCAACCATCAATTTTAGAGTTAAAACATGGAGAATTCAATAGACTCATATCAATTTAGCAATTATAAACACAATTAAGCAAGACCCATACTCATTCAAATACCCATCATACACATACCCCTAGACAAGGAAATTAGACACTCATGCCAAGGAAACAAGAGATTATACCAATTGGGTAATTCAAATTTCTATTCATAGTTGTGCTAATATCCCAAATCCAAGCTCACTTTAGTACAATAATGGTGGAATATCAAGGTAGAAGATGAGAAATATCAAGTACTCTCACTATATTCCTTGGGAAACTCTCTCTATGAAAAACTATTCAATATTATGTCAAAAACTCCCAGGTACAATGCCCTAATTGGTTTTAAGAAGCTTCCCAAAATGTCACTTGAAAGTTGACAAAAATCCCCCTCGCGTGACGTGCCACACGACGTGTGCCGTGATGTGCTGTCGCACCACACATTGTGCGCATCGCACACCTCTGCTTTTTTGACCAATGACTCAGTTACTTTAGCTGTGATGTGTGAAGGAGGGTGCGGACCGCACATGCTATTGTGCATGTCGCACAATGGTTGCACCTATCGGCAGATTCTTCTTCTCTTTTGATCACCATCACACTTCAACTCTTTTTAAGCTCTTTTGTGTCCAAATTCCTTTATTTTCTACTTTTTACCAAGAGTACCTGCATTTGCATCAATAAACATAATAAGTACCTCTAAATCTCATCAAAATATGAAAATAATTAATGATTAAAGACTCAATAAGTTGGTAGATTACCGACTTATCAAACCCCCAAACTTGAACTATTGCTTGTCCTCAAGCAAGATGCTCACAAGGTAAGGAATGAATTATGCTCTAAAACACATGGGATGCACACAAGATTACTCTATTCTAAAAACTAAGAAAAATAACAAACAAAAAGACTCAACTACAATGCTCATCTCAATTTGGACCACCACATTCTCAAGGCAATTGCTCATTTTAAAACTTTCATCAAAAGGACTTTATTTCTCATTCCAAAACAAGGGAATTTTTCATTCAAACAAGATCAAGCTTCTCAAGTCATTGGCATAGACCATCAAGGTTTGACTCAAGATTTGCCCCATAACTTGTCTTATTCATTCCTCTCAATTGAAATAGAGACTTCATCATTCCCTTCAAGTGTGCGATGCCACTCATCACAGGAGAGAATCCCACTCACAATCATGCATTTCACAAGACAAAGGGATTATAAGAGAACCAAAAGACTCTAACTCTCTCAAAGAAATTCGAGTGCACACACATTGAACCATAGGCTTTCCGTTTATGTAATTCGCCACTAATGTAGAGTTATCAAGCTCGGAATCTCTAAGGACTTGTGGGTTACAATGTTGGCTAGGGTTAAGGTATGGACTGCATTTGTCTCAAGTGACTAAGCCTCCCTAATGCTTTTTGTGATCATTCAAACACCGCTCACATTTTTTATCAATTACTTCACCTTATTTCTCCCTCACACAATCCCAAGGTTCCCCTTCAACTTGATCATTCAACTTCTTTTATCACCTTTGCTTGGTAGCACCAATTCTTTCAACTTGTCATTTTGTTCATTTTCATTGGATCATTTGAAGCAATTTAATTCAAACTTATGGTGCTACCTTGCATTGAAATACATCCTTTTCTCCTCCATATTGGCACATGCACCCTCAAACATAGGCGAACCCCAAACATAAGCTTTTGCCTATGTTCTCATGTCAACCCCCCCCCCCAAACTTAGGCTTTTAGCCTGATTTTCACTTTTAATACATTAGGGAGGATGGGTGCCAAAATTGATGTTCCAAAAAGGTCAAGGTGTAAGGTGCCAAAGAAGGATCACAAGTTCAAAGGGGTTCACTAGGACCAATGTAAATGGAAGTTAATTTGAGTGAAGTGGCTACTCAAAAAGGGCTAAGATCATTTTCCAAGCTCGATGACATCTAGGATTTTGCCTTGAAGCATATTCGGGGCAAGTTCTAGACAACACATGCACACAAGAATTAAGTATAGCCTTATCACACAAGGCATTACAATGCAAGAATTTTCACAATGAGTATCAAATTCAATTGGGACAAATGACTTTTGACAAGCTATTATGAGTTCTTTACACACTCATTTGTGAATCGATCAAGCCAAATGGGGAGTGTGCAAGTCATGACAAGAAATGCTTAACTCAAAATCAATTTCCCTCTTTCCTTCAATTTTCAAGAACTTATTATGAAGAATTTTTTTTGATGGGCCCATTTTGGGACAGGCAAAGCAGAGACCCAAATTTAAAGTAAAACTTGGCATTTTACCTTATGAAAGTCTCCTATCAATCTATCATAGGGAAACACCAACTCGATTTTGACAGTAAAAAAAAGAAAAAAAAACAAAAATAAAAGAAACAATTTGCTCCTTCGGAAAGAACCATGGTATGAAGAAAACCCTTGGAGTTTAATCTCTACTCTACTATTAACAAGGCGATCAAAGACTTTAGGCACTCATGAACCATTTGAAAAAAAGACATGGCAAAGGAACTAAGTGCATTTGCAAGGCACGGGTAGTAAAACAATGAATCAGGTAGGACCAACCCCGCAACACAAACAAGAATAAAGGCATCAAGCCCCGCGGGGGCGCAATTAAAGTACTAATCAACAAAATGAATAAAAAAAGGCCCGGCAAAGGAAGTATCACAATCATCCAACACATGCTCCACAAGGGCCAAATCAAATGTATAGCAGGAAAGTAAAAAGTCACGGCCCGAAAAGGGCAATAAGAAGTAATATCTCAAAGCCCAATAAGGGCTACCAATAACACAATCAGATAAACACCACCTCCTCCATGAAAAGAAGCATTTCTATAAATTCATTAAGCTCAAGTAAGTATTAAATGGGTGCAACAACTCCTTGGAGGACTACTCCTCATCATCTTCTTGCTCGACTGCCTCGGCACTAGAACCTACACCACCCTTTTGGGAGTGCAAAGTGAGCGTGGACTCTCTGAGCACCCGCTGAAACTTTGGGTCCTGATTATCATCCAGCTCCTCATAATCATCATCATAGGTGGAGAACAAGTTATCCATGGGACTGGGAGTGTGACGGGGCTAAGGTAGGGACTCATTCAAGGCACTTAGATCTGCATCATCAAGTGGGGCCTTCCCTTTTGCCTTATCAAGATCCTTCCGAATATCCTTCACAACCCTCATAATAGTATCCACCCTTTTTCAAAGGTTGCTCACGCTATTGACTACCTTGTTAATGGCTTTCTTGGCTTCCTTTTAAATAGACTGGGAATATTTTTAGCTAAGTCAGTCAACTACCTAACATGCAAATAGGTCAAGTGAACCATCTTTTAGAGGCCCTCCCTGGTCAAGGTCGATGAAGAAGTTAGGGTGCTTGAGGTATAGCAACTGCTGGATTTCCTAACACCGCGGGAATAGGTGCTTATAAACCTGATCTTGAAGGAGAGGAAGCAGTGGGTGCTATATCTGAATCTCCAACCTCAATATCCTCAAGGGACTGCAGTCGGCACCTCTTATACCTAGGACCATTCCTATATATTTTCTTGTCAAGGTCCAGCATGCCAGTGGCAGGGGTAGGAGTGTCACAGTCAAAGTTAGGAATTCCAGCTCTAGCACAAAGCTTACTGATGAGCACAGGGTAGGGGAAAGATTCACCACCCCTACGTGTTTTCCTATTTATCACCAAAGTTGTGATCTCCCCAAAGTTGATATGATCCCCTACCATGATGGAGGCTACCAAAATGGCTCCATCCTAGGTGACCTTTTGGTCATTCTGAGAAGAAAGAAAGTGGGAGCGTATGAAATCATACCAAAGGCGGGCCTCAAAGTACAAAGTTTGCCTCAAAATATCACCCTCCATAGTTACCCATATAGGAGTTTCAGGGCAATAATGGGAGTAGCCCAATCAAGCGACTTCTGGACAGCAGTCAAATTAGCCATGAGTGTGGTACAGGCTCAATCAGGTTACTCCAATAGATGGAATTTATAACGGCTGTAGTGATGTGGTCTTTATTTCCTCAAACAATGACTGAATCCAAATTAGGGAAGTTCTCCACATTGCCCTTATACCTCATAGAGTCCTGCATGGCTTGATAGGAGGCAAAGAATTCCTGAACCACCACTTCGTAGTAGTCTCTTGGTACCTCTTGGAATGGGTACTACTGGCGGTTGATGAACTATTCGAGGATATTGGAAATATTATCCCCAACTTCTACTAAGTTGAAACTCTACTCCATGTTGAAAGTCTTTTTCTTATCATGGTCATAGGCAACCTTCATACCTTCAACTCCAAAATAAATCCTCTCCTCCTCCAAGACTTGCATATGGGGAGATACAGTTGGTGCTTTCTTCTTGTTCTTGGAGATGGAGGTGGATGTGGGAGGAGTTGGTTGCCTCCTTGGGTTTTCCTGGTGTTTCCCTGCTTGAAGACGTAGTCTGCACATGAGATTGTGAGTACTCAAATCAAAAGCAAAATTCTTTTTGTATTTTTGAAGTATGTAAAAGAAGAAAAGCTAAAAGAAGTTAACGAATTAAAAAGGAACAGAATGCAAAAGAGAAGAAAAACACATCAGGTGTCTTATGGCTTATCCGATTAACGTGCGGACTACACCTAGAGAAGTGTGTGTCGTATGTGGCATTGCACAAGCTAACAAAAACTAGTTGTGATTTCAAGTTTATGATGGGAAGGCTGCTGCAAATTGCACCAGCCAATGTGTGCATCGCACTGTATTTTTCCCCTCAATCTAGTAAACTAGTAACATTTAATCAGCAAGGTGCGCTGCCCTTGTGTGTTTCACACGTAAAGATTTGCACTTCGCATGCAAAATGCATAAGGAAATAGTTGAAAATTTTCAATTCCTTGTTTTTTTGTGTGTTACGTATGTGATTCACAGAGAAATACCTATGGAATGCATGGGCAACAAGCAACAACACCACAATTTCAAATAGGGTGAAGCACAACATGACCAAAAACCCAATTTATCAGGGTACTCAGACTTCCCAAGAAAACTCAATACAATTCAAAATTAACTATAGGCTAAACAATTTCTCTTAAGAAATACGTCACCCCATCTATCATTGGGAACATCAAGCCTTCAATTAAACAATCAGGAGGCATATTCCATCAACAACAAGTTCATATCCCTGAACCACAATATTATCCCAACTAGCATATTCAATTCAAACAGAACATGGGCACAATGGTAGTACAATTTCAGCCCCAAACATCACAATCTAACAAAAACCTTGGGAAAATGATGATTTGCCATTAAGAATTACATCACCCAATCTATCATAGGGACAAATCATACGCCAACTCAAGTGGGTTACTAAGACTTCACCCAAAACATGAATTTGAAGGCTAAAAACTGACAACAATCAACATGCATAATCATAAGAACTAGATATACCAAGTTAATCTTAAGCAACAACAACAATATGCACCAAAATTGGGGGCCAAATTTTTTTGGGTTTCACCTAAAAATTAACATGGAATATTTAATAAGCATGCTTCACAATAAGAGTTCCCAATCTGTATTAAAACAAGTATTTAACATCGTAAAACTTACCATAAGTGATTATGAGAAGGTAGGAAGCAAAAATTAGATCTTTTGGAGTGCCAACAATGGAGACCCACTTTTTCAATCGGAGAGAGACGATTGTGAGAGGTGATGGTGCAGCAGCGGTGAATTTGGGTGAAAAAGTAGAAGATTTGGGAGAGTTGGGGGAAGTTTGGAGGATTTGTAGAGAGAATTATGGATGTTTATGGGAGAATATGGGAGAGAAGGAGAAGGTGGCGGTTTTAAAAGAAGAAAGGTCACCGCGTCAGTCTCTGGGTCATGTCAGTCAATGGAAAGGTCAACCAAATTTTAAAAACTTACCTTGGTGCACTACAATGTGCAATTCACACAAGATAATGTGCGGCTTACACACCACGTTGCACCAGTCGAATTTCCTCCTTAATTTTGCCCAAATTGCTTAATCAGGGTGCGATAGAGGTGCAACGCACAATGGGAGGTAAGAAATGCACAGACCATCACACGTTGCCACAAATTTCAATTCTTCTTCCAAGTTTATGGTTTGAGGTACGGCGGACCATGTGACACGCATAATTGCTTGTAAAAACTGCATGGCTTGCTTGACGTGCCTTCTTTGCTTGTTTTTGCACTTAGTCATTTTTCCTCTCCTTGCATTCCTAATAGACACTAAAAACAACAAAAAGCAATAAAAATAAAAAGTAAAAACACTTGGGTTGCCTCCCAAGAAGGGCTTGATTTTACGTCGTGGCTCGACGATAGTACCTCAATCCTCAACCATTATCCGGGAGCAGCCCAATCTAATTTGGTTTGCCCCATCCCAAGAAAGAGAATTGCTCTATGAACATCTTCATCACATTGTATTGTTGCCCATGTGGCAATATCATAGGCTCGAGTACCTCTTTCTTCATAAGCTCACCATGGTCATCCACCAATTTTCCTTCAACATTGATTATGGATACTACTCAAAACTCATCTGCTGGCCTTGTGGGTTGGCATATATTAAAAGTGACTTCTTTGCTTCCAACCTGAAATTTGAGCTCCCTAAGCGCCACATCAACCAAAGCTCTCCTTCTGGCCAATAATGGTTGCCCCAATATGATGGGAACCTCAATATCTACTTCACAGTCCAAGACTACAAAATCAGCGGGTATGATAAATTTATCAACTTTGATCAATACATTGAATAGAATCCCTATCGGATGTTTAATTAACATGTCGTCCATAAGTAGTCTCATTGGTTTAGGCTTTTGTGTACCCAAGCCTAAATTCTTGAAAATAACTAGGGGAATCAAGTTGATACTTGCCCCTAAATCACACAAAGCCTTCCAGAACACAAATACCCTGATAGTGCAAAGTATGGTAAAGGCACCCAATCTTCCCATTTTTTAACAATGATGCTTATCATAACAACACTACAACTGTGTAATATTTCAATGGTACTCACATCAACTACATGTTTCTTCTTGAGAAGCTCCTTCATGAACTTGACGTACCCAGGAATTTGCATTAACGCATCGATCAAAGGGATGTTGATGTACAACTTGCTAAATTTGTCCACAAATTTCTTGAATTGATTCTCCTCCTTCTTCTTGGTCAACCTTTGAGGATAAAGAAGAGGCCCTTTTGGAATAGGAGGTGGAATACTTGGTACACTAAGAGCATCCTCCTCAATATCAATGGAAACTTGAGAAGGAGGAACAACCTCATCCTTCTCTTCACATAGATCATAATCATTAGAATTCACATTGGGTGCACTAGGCTTCACCCCAACAATCGGACCTTCATCCACTTCTTTCTCAAGCACAATATACTCTTCTATTACATCACGTGGCTCTATAATGACCTCATTTACATGGCTTCTTCACCCCACTAAACATTCATCCACTCCTAGTGACTATTACTATAACATGGGCGTCATTCTTCTGGTTTGCCGTAGTGTCACTTGGAAGTGTCTCCTTCATTAAAGGATTTATTTGTGAGGATAAGTGATTCATTTATGCCTCAAGATGCTTGATATAAGACGAGTGTGAACTCACCATTTGGTGAAGAGTTGATACTTCTCTCTTTAGCTCTGATAAGTCAGTATTCTACCTACTTATTTAGCCTTTAAACTTATGCTTCTGCTAAGAATAAATGGAAAAATAGTGCAATTGACACGGATTACTTCTATTTTGCAGGTTTTTGTGTTTTAGAAGTGTTCGGAAAGAATTTGGATGAAAACAAGCCAAAAGGATGCTTTTTGGAGAAGCAAGTAGCTGTCAACAGTACTTAACTTCGCGAACACGGGGTCCTAGCTGTGAACGCGAAGGCCTACTGAGGCAATGCTCCATGAATGTGTCCCCTTGACCGTGTTTGTGAAGGTCAACTAGACAAAGACACTTCGCGTACGTGTTCGACCTGCCGCGAATGCAAAGAAGGAACGCAGAGCAGCGGGGGCAGAAATGGAAATTTCACCTTTTAGAAACCCCAATTCACATAAAACACTCCTAAGACGTCTTGAAACAAATCTTTGGCTATTTTCATAACTTTTGAGCAGGCTTGGGAGCAATGTTCATCAACCAACACCATAGGAGTTAAGATTTGGATGCTCTTTATTGTAAATCTTTAGATTCCATTCTTCAACTCTTGTTCTTAATTGCTATTTATTTTGTGTATTATTGACTTGAGATTTTGGGTTTGTATTAGAGATAATACTTTGTGGGTTATTGAATTCATATATAGATTTTTTTTGTTTGATTATTTGGGTCTATTGAATCCTCTATTTCTTGAATTTATAGTCAATGGTTGCAAATATTGACTTAGCTTACTGATTTGGGTTATTGCTTGAGAGAGAATTTCCCTAAATTCGGGAAGTTTCAATAGTGGGTATTTGGGAATCCACTTAGATTAGAGGCTAAACATAGCTCCGATCGCGGAATCTACCATTTAAGGGTCTGAGCTAGAGATAGGACGACCTTTCCAAGTTAATTGGTTGCTTGTTTATTGCACTGGATGATTTTCTAACCAAAATCATTCGGAAATGTGGATGTTGATGGAGAGATAGCATTCCACACTTATGACCAAGACTACCTAAGTGTCAATCCAGTGTAAGTCTCGTGAATTTGATTTCCCACACCCATATCTCCCTTATTATCCTAGCTTGGTGAAAGCAAGGTGAGAGGCATTGATCAATCTATATTTTATTTAGTATTCTTTATCATTTAATTTTAGTCTAAAACCCCCCTTTTTGATATCTTTTTCCCTTTTTGTTAATTAAACTTCAATAAGTTACTTTTATTCTTTACTAGCTCGATCGCAACTACATTGTTCCCTTGGGTTCAACCCCAACACCCGTTGAGAATTATAAATTTTGTTTTGACTACGCGATCACCGTGACCTCCTTAATTGGAGAGCCACGATTTGAGCGTTATCAAAAATGGCGCCATAGCCGGGGAACAATTTGGCTTATTGAGTTAGTTTAGGATTTAAGCTTACTTACTCTACTTCAATTTTTGTGAATAGTTGTTTTTGTTTTGTTTATTTTCATTGTGTTGAATGATGCCATGGCATCTTATTGTGAGGATGTTATGAATGAGGCGAACTTGAAGGTGGAGACGACCAAATCCTACTTCAACCTTTGTTCGACCTTAAGTTTGATTCAATGGACAAAAGTCAAAGTAATCAAGCTTTTGGAAGACCTTAGAAAGAGGGTGGATGAAGGTCTATCCAGTTTTGAGTTTGTCGTGGAATGAAGCCAAAGCGTCCTTCCTCACTTGAAGGCTAAAAAGTGCGATATGCGGAATCAAGAGAATGGCTTTCTCATGCTAAAAACTTCACCCTAGGAGTGCCACCAGAAATTCGATTCATTTTTGGGTCGAAGGTTCAAATCTTCCAAGTGGAATCTCGAGGGTAAGATAGTTGGCATCGCACAACGATGTTAAGTTATGCGCTTGATGGGAGGCAACCCATCACTTTTATGTTTCACTTTTCTTTGTGTTTCTTTTTGGTGTGTTTTAGGCGCCCAAGGGAATGAGAAGAGGAACCAAGTGTTGAGAAGCACTAAAAATACCTCTTAAAGACGTGCTTTTCGCACCTGGAAGAGTGCCCATCGCATATGCCATCACACAAGTAACCAGTAAACTAATTAAAAACACTTGCATGTGCGAACATGGTGCATTTCGCACTTCACAGAGTGCCCATCGCGTGTCACATCGCACATCGCGGGCAGTAGGTTGAAGGAAAAGTGAAAATTTTGTCCAACCAGCCTTCTTTTCAAATGCAGAGGACAGGCCGCGAATATGAAGACCAAGTCATGACAGACCTTTGTGAACGTGTGGATCAACTGCAAATGCGAAGGTCAGTTAAACTTCAAATCATTGCAATGCGTCGGGCCACCGCGAACGCGAAGCTTTTAGGCCGTTCAGTTAAGTTTAAAACGTTCAAAAAAATCATAAGGCTCCAAAAATTTTCTTCTCAAAACAAAGGTTCTCTCTCTCCTTTTGGCAAACAATAAATTCCATCAAGTTCTTACATTACATCTCTAATTACAACTCATCAGGTATAAACACCAACCCTCCTCATTATAGTGCCTTTGTCAGGCTTGTTTTGTTTGGTTTTATACCCCTGTCGAGCTTTGGTGTTGCTGTGGAAGAAGTATGGTTTAGTTATCTTTTGTTTTCTTTACTTTGTACCTTCTTTTGTTAATTGGTAGTTGATATGTGGTTATTGTGAGCCAGGGGAAGTCTGAGTACCCGTTAGGCTACATGGATCTTTCTAGGAGGTATCTAGGCCGCACAGGTCATTATGCTAACCACACGAGCTTCTGAATGCTTACTGTTGGCATGTGTGTTGTACGTGAACAAGCACTTTTTCACTTGCAAATTGCATGTGTCTGTAAAGTGTGATACTTTTTTTGATCCACCTTGTGTAGCAATGCTAATTTAGATAAATGAATTGGACCAATGATAGACTGAGTGACGACATTCTTAAGGGAAAATCATCATCTTTTGAGGTTTTGGTTGGAATTTGACTTGTTTGGTACCAATGAAGTAGTCTTGCATGCTAAATGAAATAGGCATACCCTTCAAAACATTTATTTTGAAGAATGCATGGTGAGAGTGATTATTGTGACAACTCCTTTAATCTTTTTGTGACTAGTGACTCATTAGTGGCAATAATGTAGAATAGCTAATCTTTGTTCTTGTTTAAGAAGTTAAAAATTGATCCTTCTTGAATAGTTTGCATGCCATGTGTGGTGAGGTTTAGTTGAATAATTCTTGTGCATGAGTGTTGTCTAGAACTTGCCTCGAATGTGATTCAAGGCAAAAATCTAGGTGTAACTGAGCTTGGAAAATGACCTTAGGCCTTTTTTGATAGTCACTTTACCAAGATGACTCCCCATGATATCAATCCTAGTGATCCCCTTTGAGCTTGTGACCGTTCTTTGGCACCTTATTAATATACTGACCTTTTTGGAACCTCCATCTTGGCACACATCCTCCCTAATTGCTTGAAAAATAAAATGTAGGCTAAAAGCCTAAGTTTGGGGGGAAAGTGAAAGATAACATAGGCAAATGCCTAAGTTTGAGGGTGCATGTAATCAAATGAGAAGAAGAAAAGAAATGCACTTCAAGTGCAAGGTAGCACCTTACTTCAAAAATTGAAAATTGCTCCAAAAGATCAATCCAACGAGCAAATTAAAAAGCAAAAATTGGTGCTACCAAGTGAAGGTGATATAAGGTGTGAATGATCATGAGTTAAAAGGAGAAATCTTTGGTTGTGTGACGGAGAAATAAGGTAAAGTTGAATTCGAAAAATGTGAGCAGTGTTTGAAATAAAAACAAAGAGCATTAGGGAGGTGTAGTCACTTGAACCAAATGATATCCTCACCTTAACTCTAGCCATCATTGTAACCCGCAAGTCATTTGTTAATCCGAACTTGGCTACCCTACATTAGTGGTGAGTTACATAAAGGGCAAGCCTATGGTTCGACATGTGTGAACTTGAACTTCTTTGTGAGTGTGAGTGTTGTATTTGTACCTTGTGATTGTCTTTGTACATAATGTGTTTTGGGACATTCGTTCTTGTGAGGGCATGTGAATTAGGATAGTTTGTGACATTTATAAACTCTAAAAATTAGTCAAATGAACATGTTTTGGTAAGCTAGTGGTTGGAATCACATCTTGAGGATTGGTTGTGGTCACTTGCTTGTTCTTATTGTTCCTTTGCATCATTAGTTTGTGTTTTGAATCGAAGGAAATGCTTAGAGTAAGTTAGCATGTGATTGACTAATCATTAGTACCTACCGAAGTCATGTTTTGTACTTGAAATGGGTTTCCTTTGGCTTGTAGTATTGTAAATTGCATTGTGTTGTATGCCTCTTAAGTTAAAAGCTTTAAGTTGCTTGAGGACAAGCAATAGTTCAAGTTTGAGGGTTTGATAAGTCGGTATTCTACCTACTTATTTAGCCTTTAAGCTTATGCTTTTGCTAAGAATAAATGGAAAAATAGTGCAATTGACACGAATTACTTTTATTTTGCAGGTTTTTGTGTTTTAGAAGTGTTCGGGAAGAATTTGGATGAAAACAAGTCAAAAGGAAGCTTTTCGGAGAAGCAAGTAGTTGTTAGCAGTACTTGCCTTTGCAAACGCGGGGTCCCAGCCGCGAACGCGAAGGCCTACTGAGGCAATGCTCTGCGAATGTGACCCCTTGACCACATACGTGAGGGTCAACCAGACAAAGACACTTCGCGTATGCGACTAACCTTCCGCGAACGCGAAGAAGGAAAGCGGAGCAGCGGGGGAAGAAATAGAAATTTCACCTTTTGGAAACCCCAATTCACATAAAATACTCCTAAGCCATCTTGAAATACATCTTTGGCTATTTTCACAACTTTTGAGAAAGCATCGGAGCAAGGTTCATCAACCAACACCATAGGAGTCAAGATTTGGATGCTCTTTATTGTAAATCTTTAGATTCCATTCTTCAAATCTTGTTCTTAATTGCTATTTATTTGGTGTATTGTTGACTTGAGATTTTGGGTTTGTATTAGAGATAATACTTTGTGGTTTATTGAATTCATATATAGATTTTTTTCTTGTTTGATTATTAGGGTCTATTGAATCCTCCATTGCTTGAATTTATAGTCAATGGTTGCAAACATTGACTTAGCTTACCCATTATGTGTTTAGCCAAGAGATCGATTTGTGTCATCATCTTAGCCATTGTCTCATCCCTCTACTCATCTTTTTGCCTTATTTCATTTCTCATAATAGACAAAGTAACCCTCGAAGGAACATCTGCCTCTCTAGTGTGCCAAGCATGATTCGTCATGGTCATCCATTCTATAAGAGCCAAGGTAATACCATATGGTTGATCCATGAATGTTTCGCCTGCAAGTTTGTTTGCAACAGATTTGTTCATTGAGTTCAAGGCTCGATAAAAACTTTAGAGAAGGACATTGTCTGGCAACTCATGATTGGGACATAATAGGAGCTTCTTTTTGAACCTTAGCCATGCTTCATGCAATGGCTCATCAGGGATTTGGAAAAAGTTTGTGATGTCGTCCCTCAGTTGCATCATTCTTGAGGGAGGGACGAACCATACCATGAATTCTTCTACCAATCCATTCCCTGTAGTTATTAAGCCCTCCGGGAGCTCCTCTAACAATGTTTTTGCATCCCTTGTAAGGGAGAAGGAAAATAAATGATCCAGATGGATTCTCGGGGGATGTTGTTGAAGATAAAGGGCGGGAATGTCTTGACAATGTTTTGGATATGTCTAGTTGCATCCTCATGCGTAGCCCCTCCGAATAGCCCCTTCATTTGGATGATATGGAGCATAGTACTTGAGACATGGAATACAGTATTGCCAACTGTGGGAGGTAGGCGGATCGCACCTACCCCATCTTAGACAGGGCTGCATCCATGTATCCTTTTATGCTTTCATTGTTACCCACTTAACTCATGGGCACCCTGTTCAAGCAAACAAAAACAACAAAAAGGTAAAAAGAACAAAAACTCAACAAAGTGATATCAAATGACAAACAAATGGCTACTCAAAAACCATTCCCCGGCAACTGTGCCATTTTTGGTAACGCTCAAAAGTACTTCCAATAGGATGTGGTAGCAATTGTAAGAGCAAAACAAAATCTATATTCCCTATGGGAGTCGGTGTAAATCCCATAGAGAATGGTTGTGATGAGTCGCTAAGAAACTATCGTATGTTAATCAATAAGAGAGTAGTTGATTAAATAACTAGAAATAAAATTGGGGGGAGTAAGGAATTGGGAATTTAATGAAACCGTAATTAGAACTAAAAATTGAAGTAAGCAAGGGATTTGTAACCAAATGAGAGGACGACTATAGGTATAATTCCTATGGGATTCAAACGTGAGTTAGGGTACTTGCTCAATTATGTAAATCCTTAATAAATGATATGGGTAGCATTGGTTTTAGATATGTTTTTCAATCTCTTGACCTTTCAAACGTATTTCCTAGGGTATTTATTCAAGAACCATGGGTTTATCACAAAACAACCAATACAAGCTTGGGGAAGTCATACTATTTCTAGCTTAGATTCTTAAATGGGTATATTTCGACAATTGAGCTATTTCTAGCCTCAATCTAGATCAAAATCCCAAGTACCCACTATTGAATTCTCATCCAAAATCATGAACTCCTCTTTCAAGCAAGAACACAACCAAGTAAGTTCAATCAATGTTTGCAACTATCAATTTTAGAATAAAACATAGAGAATTCAATAGATCCATATCAATTTAGCAATTATAAGCACAATTAAGCAAGACCCATACCCAAATTGAAATACTCATCATACACATACCCCTAGAAAAGGAAATTAGTCACTCATTCTAAGGAAACAAGAGATTATACCAATTGGGTAATTCAAATTTCCATTTATAGTTGTGCTAATATAAAAAATCCAAACTCAATTTAGTACAATAATGGTGGAATCTCAAGGTAGAAGATGAGAAATATCAAGTACCCTCACTATATTCCTTGGGAAACTCTCTCTATGAAAAACTATTCAATATTGGGTCAAAAACTCCTAGGTGCAATACCCAGATTGGGTTTTAGAAGCTTCCCAAAACATAATTTAAAGTTGACAAAAATGCCTCTCGGGTGAGGTGTGATGAACTGTGTGGTGCAACGTGCAGTTGCACCACAAATTGTGCATGTCCCACACCTCTACTTTTCAGTCCAGAGACTTAGTTACTTCAGTTATGATGTACGAAGGAGGGTGCGGAGTGCACATGCTATTGTGCGTATCGCACAATAGTTGCACCTCTAGGCAGATTCTTCTTTTATTTTAATCACCTTTACACTTCAACTCTGTTAGAGCTCTTTTGGGTCTAATTACTCTATTTTATACTTTAGACCAAGTGCACCTGCATTTGCATCAATAAAGGTAATAAGTACCTCTAAATCTCATTAAAACATAACAATAATTCATGATTAAAGGCTCAATAAGTTGGTAGATTACTGACTTATCATTGGACTGGTCACTCTACTGGTTTAACTAAGTTGTCATTGCCTAAGCTAGCACCTGAAAGGCAGTACTGAATTTAGTGTGAGTGACTTGCTCATTCAACAGGTCTATGTAATACCCCAAAATTTGAATCAGTTATCAAACTCAGAATCCAGATTTTTGCTGCAACTGTTGGTCGCAAAGGGCATCCACCATGGGCGTCAGAGCTGTACAAGCCATGGGATGCGCTATTGGAAACATCCAGTGTCTATCGAGCCAAACTCCACAAGCTCGACAGGCAGTCACGACAGTCATTGTTGGTGCTACGGCCTGTGTAAACCTGTCGTCGGGATCTTTCAACAGTTTTTTTGCAGGTGTTCTCTGCTTCGACGGGCATCACTATGGGCATCGTAGTTGTGATGGATAATGGGAACGTGTCATCAGAACCCTCCAAAACACTCATAGTTTTAGACAGCTTGTCCAATGCCATAGTCCAACGGGCCGTCGTGGGTGTGATGCCCGTCGGGCAGCTCGTGAGGCGATAAATTTTTGCAGCTTTTTATTTTAAGTTAGTGGTAATTTAGTCTTTTCCCCTATTCTTTAACGTTTAAGAGAGGTCATTTTGGTAATTTTTAGTAGGATTTTATCTCCTAAGCTCCTCTTCTCTAAGTCTCAAACTCTAAGAAAGAACCTCAATCTTTAAGCCTCCATTCTTTTCAATATAGCATCGAAAGCTTCATTTCAGGTAAGTGGGTATTCAATAAGGGAATTCTTTCACCCTTATGCCCAAAACCCCAATTTCTTCTAAATTGAATTTATGAATTTCAAGTTAGGGTTCTTACACAATTCTCATGGGCTTTTCTATTAAGTATTTTCTCATGATTCTTCAATTAATTCTAAGTTTAATTTCAGGATTTACATGAGTTTTTTAATTAGTTATTTATTTCATGATTTGAAGGCTAACCCTAGTTCAATTTTACATGCATGACTTGATTTAAGAAAATGACATGAATTGATGCTATGATCTCAAGTTCTTTATGAAATATCATGCCTAATTCTTCAAGTTATAAACTTAGAAAGAAAAGTATGTTTTGAATTATGGTTATGCTCAGCTTTAAGACTTATCATTTGAGAATTGCATGATATTAGACATGTCCTTATGCTTTTAAAATAATTTTGGCATTAGATATACCATAAGTATTATATGATCTATATATATGTTCTAGGAGTAGTATTTAGCACCGAGTGGTGAGGGTTCTAGATAACTCAAGTCCAAAACTACGTTGCTAATGTAGGTTAAGAGGGTCCTCATTAGTTGAGAGTGTCTCCTCATGAAGAAGGGGCCTCGTTAGTTGAGAGTGTCCCCTTATGAAAGTGGTTCCACGCTGCGATATGTATAGTGATGTGCCGCCATTTTACGGCACTTTTGACTCCTTTAAACTAAGAACAATCGTACGTTTTCAAGCAACCATTGTCGTTTTTGATGTTTTTATGTTGTATTTTCAGGAAATGGAGACAAACATGGAAACGGAAGGAAATACGCGAAAAAGAGCATTCTGGATAAGAGTGACGGCCTGAGTGACGGCCCATCACATATGTGACGGTCCGTCACAGTGACCATCACACCAAGGCAGCACCACTGCCTAGTGGTGACGGTCCAGGCGACGGTCCGTCAAGCCAGTGACGGTCCGTCAGCCTGGCCGTCACACCTGGGCAGTCGGTTACGCGGAATTCGAGCATTTTTGGGATTTGTTTCCTAGACTCCTATAAATACCCTATGTTAGGTTTATTTTATTAATGAAGCTTTTTACAATAGTTCTCCCAATAGTTTTAGGAGAGATTTTAGTCGACTTGGAAATTAAGAAACACGTTTGATACTTCTTGAATTCGTGTTCTTGAATCGTTCTTGAGTTCTTGGAATACTTGAAGATTGTTTTCATTATATTGTAAGGATCTTTTCTCTTTATGATGATTATGACTTTCTTCTCTTCTTCTTCTAGCATGATTAACTAAAACTCTCACAACTAGGGTTGTGGGAGACATGGCAAACGTAGCAAGATAGATTCCGGGTAGCAACGGGTTCAATATATATGTTGTCACGTTGTTAATCATACATTATTTAACGTTTTCTAGTGGTTGCAAACATTAGAACATGCCTAGGTTTAATTTTCTTGAGTAAAGAGATTAAAACCGGGAAACTTGATTAACGACGAGGATTCGAGACTACCAACTCTCGTCTTATGATTAATGCTGTAACTAGATTAATCTACTTGATGTTTAGGATTGAAATCTAAAGCACACCTTTTCAAGTTCGAGAGAATTGAAAAGTAAATTTGTCTATTTGGTTGAGAAACGTTTAGACGATACAATTAATTCAATCACATCGTGACGCGCATATAGAAAGAACCGATTAAGCCTAGAATCGACATTGTTACCAATGCCATGGTAAACACTTCCCTAGTTCGTTCTCCTCTTGATTAATTCTCATACGTTTATTATTTGTTTTGTTTGCTTTTGTTCACACAAACCCCCCCCTTTATTTACCGGAAACTATTGACTATTAGTCACATACTTCACTAAAGGCTTAATCTTCACCATATTCTCTGTGGGATTCGACCCCAACCTTTGTTGGGTTCTATATTTGACTACGACCGCTTACGCTTCGTTAATTTGAGGTGTAGTTTGGGCGTTATCAAAAAGTGGCGCCATTGCCGGGGAATACGGTTGTAAATTAAGTCTGGTGTGTTTATTTGACTCTTAGTCATACTTTCCTGCTTTTACGTTTTTTTGTTGTTTTTGTTTTTGACAGGGTACAGATTTGTGCATGCCAAGTACCCGGCGCTCGGGTGAATCAACATTACCTTACGACCCCGAGCTTGCTAGAACGTTAAGGCGGAATATGGCCGCACAACAAAAGGCAGCAAGGCTCGCTGCAGAACTGCAGGCCCAACAAAATTTGAATGCTGGAGGTCTGCAGCACGATCTTGAGTTGCATGATGAGGATAACGATTTGGATGGAGTTGGCGCTACGGGCGCCATTGTTGTTCCACCGCTACCGCCCGGAGCCAAGTTCAATATCACTAGCACGATGATTCAGTTGCTGAATTTGAGAGGTGTATTTCGTGGTGCTGGTGGTGTCGATCCAAACCGCCACTTGATGAACTTCGTGGGCATCTGCAAGTCGTTCGACCTTCCGGGAGTCAGTCAGACAGCGATCAGGCTCAGGTTGTTTCTGTTGTCCCTGTCTGATGAGGCAGCATTATGGTTGACAGAGTTGACCCCCGACTCTATCGCAACTTGGGGAGAGTTGAAAGGAGCTTTCCTAGAAAGGTTCTTTCCTCCCTCTAGGATGATACAGTTGAGGGACGAGATTAGCAATTTCAGGCAGCAACCTCACGAAGCATTGCCCGAGACCTGGCTGCGATTCAAGAAGAAGCTGACACAATGCCCTAACCATCAGTTGAACGACGAGTTTTTGATGCAGACATTCTACAGGGCACTGAATTCGGCTACCAAGCCGACGTTGGACAACGCAGCAGGTGGAGCGTTTATGGGTCGCACTTTTGCCGATGCCATAGCTATTCTGGATAGGCTCACCAAAACCAACAGGGCCTGGCACACACGAGATTCAGAGATAGCAGCTAGTACTTACGTAGTTGGTGTGTCAGCATAGCAGCGCAGAAAAGAGGAGGAACGCGACCAAGACATGGCGCATCTGAAAACGCAGTTGGACCTCCTGACAAAGCACTTGTTTTCATGAGGTATGGAGAAGGTAAAAGCCGTTGGTTCCCAAGGTAGGACAGCAGAGGTTGAAACTGAAGAGGAGGCGAATTATTTGGAGGGTTTCCAGGCCAATGGCCAGGGAAACCAAGGTCGGAACTATCAGAAGGACAAGTACTATGATAAAGGTGGCTACAGAGATCGCGACCAAGGAAACTGGAGGAATAACACTGATAGAGGTGGGTTGTATGTACCACCTGGTAATTGGGACAAAGCTAGCAACGAGGCAGGGACGTCCAAACTCGAGAACATGATGGCTAAGATGCTGCTAAAGGTGGAATCGACTGACTCTAGGGTAAAGGCAATGAGGACTGAGTTATCAACATTGAGTCAGGTAGTGGAGTCACATTCCACCGCGATCAAGCAATTAGAGCAGCAAGTGGGTCACATCTCGGCATCTCTAAACCCAAGGAAGACAGGTACCTTGCCGAGCAACACTATTCATCTGAGGAATGACGCGAGCTGTATGGCGATCACGACAAGAAGTGGTAAAACGTTACCGGAATCATATCCGGTAATTCAGACTCAAGGTGATGTTGCGGATGATGAAGAGGCGGTAGAGGAGGAAACTCAAAAGCCCGCGGAGAAAAGCAAGGAAGCTGAAAAGCTTCCAACTATGATGCCTCGACCACCACCTCCTTTCCCACAATGCCTCAAGAAGAAAGCGGAAGATGGTAAGTTCCTGAACTTCCTGACCATGCTCAAGCAAGTATCAATAAACATCCCATTGGTTGAAGCGCTTGAACAAATGCCCGGATATGCCAAGTTTATAAAGGACTTGATCACCAAGAAGAGGTCAGTAAGCTTTGAACCAGAAGATAACCTTCACCACTGCAGCGCTATTTCTTCAAGATCATTAGTGGAAAAGAAGGAAGACCCAGGTGCGTTTACTGTCCCCTGCACTATCGGGAAGCTCAACTTCGGAAGAGCATTGTGTGATCTTGGTGCTAGCATCAACCTGATGCCGCTAGCAGTGTACAAGCAATTGGGTTTGAGAGCTCCTAAACCAACGTCCATGAGAGTAATGATAGCTGACCGTTCAGTAAAACGGCCCGTGGGAATATTGTCCGATGTGCTAGTAAAGATCGGTAAGCTTATCTTCCCAGCTGACTTTGTGATTTTGGATTGCGAAGTAGATTTTGAAGTTCCCATAATCTTGGGATGACCTTTGTTAGCCACAGCTAGAGCGTTGGTTGACATGGAAAGAAATGAACTGACCTTCAGGCTAAACAATGAAGTGGTCAAGTTTGATGTGTCCAAATTGATGAAGCAACCAAGTGACATGAGGGTGGTCGCGGTCATCAATGCTATTGAGGATGTCCCTGCAGATGTGTATCTTGAGGAGAAGGGTTGTGTTGAAACCCGAGCTGCTATGAGAGTAAGGTCGCGATCGCAAGAGGATGAGCAGGTAAAGGAAAGCGGTGAAAATAGATCAAGAAAATGAAAATACCGCAAGAGAATCTGCAAAGAAAGAGTGAAGAAGTTGTCGCGACTAGCTGCGGAGCCGATGAAAGAACAAGCTGGAACGCAACAGCAGTGTGTCGCGTGCACACACTCCATCGAGTTCTCCTATTTTGGAGACCCTGGCGGTCTCCAACATCGTTCCAGAATCTGAGTCATATCGACTTCACAGGTATTCCTTTATTCTCACAGTTTTTAGTTTTCATATGTATGCATTGGGGACAATGCATGAGTCTAAGTTGAGGGTGTGGGGAAACCTGTGAGTCACCACCGAGGATTTTTGTTGCCGAGTTCTTTTCCCTCCGGTGTGCTATCTAGTAGAACCGCCATGTTTAGGTTTTTATTTTAAAATTTTGTTAGTTGTTTTTTAGTGTCTATAGCAAGCATGGCGTTTTTTGTTTAAAAACGAGGCCCCTTTAAAATTTTTATGGTTTTGTACTTATGTTGAAATGATTGACTGTCTGGATCCTCGAATGTCATTGTGTGATTATGATTAGAATGAGTATGCTTAAGCCGAGCGGTTGTTTGATAGTTGGTAGCGATATAGTTTCTTGGTGCTAAGAGTGTGTGAGATTATTGTCATAAATTCTTACTCTGTGCATGCATCTAGAACTTGCCCGGTCTATTTTGTTAAGTTCGAAGTTTGGTTGCTTAGGAAAGGATCATAGGCCCTTTTGTAGGCAGTCCACTTAACCTAAAAGGCCGTCCAAATATAAATAATCCCTTTGATCCCTGTTTGAGCCATAATTGATCGTATTCTTTCAATAACCTGTCACCGTTCCTGTTTAACGTGAAGCCCTATTTTGGCCCTGGTCCTTCCTTGGACATCGTGCACCTCAACGCAGGCAATCAGCCTAAGTTTTGGGTGGCTACTATAGAGGTAAACCCTGTTTTGGCCCTGGTCCTCCCTTGGACATTGTGCACCTCAACGCAGGCAATCAGCCTAAGTTGAGGGTGACTACTATAGAGGTGAATGATAAGAAAAAGAGGATGGAGAAGATTGGTTGTGAATAGAATGAAAATTCGGGTGTGTGCCTAAGAAAAGAAAAGAAAAATAAAAAGAGGTGAAAAAGATCGAAAAAGTAATAAAAAGAATTGTCAAAATAAAGAGGCCGCACCTGTAGCTAGAGAGAAGGAAATAAAAAGGTGAATAACGATGGACAAAGTAAAGATATGTGGTAATAAGATGTCGGTGGTTCCAAGGAGGGCTTAGTCACTAACCCCTAAATGTATCCTACCTGCACCCGAAGCCTCATTACAAGCCTAAACAAGTCCTGTAGTGATCCTGAGCGGCTTTCTGAAGAACCAAAATAGAATAGTAAGGGAAAGCCTATGGTATCGCATGTGCATTGTTTGAAATCGTTTGTGAGTGTGAGCGCTTACCTAGTCCCAAATCTTGTGTGTGGGATTTCTTTGAGGTGAGGGAACCAAGATTTCTGTATTGCCTATTGATTGTTAGGATAGCTGCGCATGGGTATGCATAATATTCTATCATATCAGAATGACATGTTTGGATCCTTGCAAGTTAGTGTTTCATACATTGTGTGCTACGAGGGAGCTTGATTTAATGAACTAATGAATGACCATGAGTTGCTAAAGACACGAGTTTGTTTGCTTAGTTGAGTCGTCGTATTATTGTTTTGTGTCATGTTGCTTGAGGACAAGCGAACGTCTTAAGTTGAGGGTGTTGATGTGCCACCATTTTACGGCACTTTCGACTCCTTTAAACTAAGAAAAATCGTATGTTTTCAAGTAACCATTGTCGTTTTTGATGTTTTTATGTTGTATTTTCAGGAAATAGAGACAAACATGGAAACGGAAGGAAATACGCGAAAAAGAGCATTCTGGATAAGAGTGACGGCCTGAGTGACGGCCCGTCACACATGTGACGGTCCGTCACAGTGACCGTCACACCAAGGCAGCACCACTGCCTAGTGGTGACGGTCCAGGCGACGGTCTGTCAAGTCAGTGACGGTCCGTCAGCCTGGCCGTCACACCTGGGCAGTCGATTACGCGGAATCCGAGCGTTTTTGGGATTTGTTTCCTAGACTCCTATAAATACCCTATGTTAGGTTTATTTTATTTACCAAGCTTTTTACAATAGTTCTCCCAATAGTTTTAGGAGAGATTTTAGTCGACTTGGAAATCAAGAAACACGTTTGGTACTTCTTGAATTCGTGTTCTTAAATCGTTCTTGAGTTCTTGTTTTCTTGTTCTTGGAATACTTGAAGATTGTTTTCATTATATTGTAAGGATCTTTTCTCTTTATGATGATTATGACTTTCTTCTCTTCTTCTTCTAGCATGATTAACTAAAACTCTCACAACTAGGGTTGTGGGAGCCATGGCAAACATAGCAAGATAGATTTCGGGTAGCGACGGGTTCAATATATGTGCTGTCACGTTGTTAATCATACATTATTTAACGTTTTCTAGTGGTTGCAAATATTAGAACATGCCTAGGTTTAATTTGCTTGAGTAAAGAGATTAAAACCGGGAAACTTGATTAACGACGAGGATTTGAGACTACCAACTCTCGTCTTATGATTAATGCTGTAACTAGATTAATCTACTTGATGTTTAGGATTAAAATCTAAAAGCACACCTTTTCAAGTTCGAGAGAATTGAAAAGTAAATTTGTCTATTTGGTTGAGAAACGTTTAGACGATACAATTAATTCAATCACATCGTGACACGCATATAGAAAGAACCCAGTTAAGCCTAGAATCGACATTGTTACTAATGCCATGGTAAACACTTCCCTAGTTCATTCTCCTATTGATTAATTCTCATACATTATTATTTGCTTTTGTTCACACAAACCCCCCCCTTTATTTACCGGAAACTATTGACCATTAGTCACATACTTAACTAAAGGCTTAAACTTCACCATATTCTCTGTGGGATTCGACCCCAACCTTTGTTGGGTTCTATATTTGACTACGACCGCTTACGCTTCGTTAATTTGAGGTGTAGTTTGGGCGTTATCATATAGTACCCTGTGCTTGGCAATGTCTGGGATAGCTTTGGCAACTAGGGTTTATAGTTGGATTCCATGTAGCTCACATGGTCTATTTTCGGTTATAAAAAACTCTCATATGAAGGTTTTTAAGTCTTATGCTATTCTTTTTCTTATCTTATACTCAACTATGATATCTACTTATGATTTCTCTTATTATGCATGAGTTCAGTTTTTTCTATGTATTAAGCATGTTTTTACCATATTTATGCATGTCTCACATATTCAGTACATCCTATAGTACTGACGTATATCTCGTGCTGCTTCCTATTTATGATGCAGATTCAAGCTCCATTCCTCAGACTCGTAGCTAGGTGTTGCAAGTAATCCAGATTACCTTGGTGAGTCCTCATCATTCGAGGACCATAGCTATGCTAGTCACTTTTATGTCTTTGTTTCGGAATCTTAAGTTAGCTGGGGTCTTGTCCTAGTCAATTTAGAGGCTTCAGACGTAGCTAGATGGTTGAATTCTATATTTCGGATTTGGTATTACTTAGACCTTATTCATATACAGTTATGGTTGCCTATCTTCATTATGTTTGCTTCCGCTACCATTCATTGTGTATGCTTAAGTTATGCTACGACCAAAGGTTAACTTGGGGCACTCGTGGTCTTGGGTCCCATGTTATATCTAGGGGGTAACCTCAGGGCGTGACAAACTTAGAATGAGAGCATCAGGTTCAAGAGTCCTAGGGTGTCTAAAATTCGCATCGAGTAGAATCTCTTTTATGTATGTGAAGCGTGCCACGCTCATGAGAAGGAAGCTATAAGGTGTCTTAGTAAAAACTTCACTTCTTTCATGATCAGTATCGTGCGATAGAGTTTAACTCTATTACTCCTCTAATCCATTCTTTATGTATTTCAGATTATGACTCCTCACTATGCCATGCCTCGCAGAGCCGCTCAAAATGCTAACCCTCCGATTCTAGACCCTAAGGTCACAAATGTGGAGTTCAAGAATGCCATTCATATGCTAGCTCAGACTATAGCCGCTTAGTCCAATCAGCAGGCTCTTATCTGTGTCCACCCCCAAGGTGGAGCAATTGCGGCCAAAGTTCAAGACTTCATTCACATGAACCCCCCTGAGTTCTGGGGTTCGAAAGTTGGTGAGGATTCACAAAATTTCATGGATGAGGTGAAGAAGATCTTAGACGTGATGCAAGCGGTTGGTGTTGAGGGTGTTGAGCTAGCTTCCTATCAGCTCAAGGATGTAGCTCATATTTGGTACACTCAGTGGAAGGATGCTAGGGCTAGGGATGTGGTCCCCATGTCTTGGGAGTGCTTTGAGAGGGCTTTTCTTGATCGGTTCTTACCTAGGAAGTTGAGGTAATCTAAGGCCAAAGAGTTCATGAATTTGAGGTAGTGATCTATGTTGGTTTAGGAGTATGAGTTGAGGTTCTCTTAGCTTTCTATGATATGCTTCTTCATAGTGGATGATCCACAAGATCAGATGAGTAAGTTCATTTATGAAGTGATAGATTTGGTGAAGAAGGAGTGCAGGTCTGCTATGCTTTTAGGTGACATGAATATTTCCAGACTTATGACTCATGCTCATCAGATTGATAAGACAAGTTGAGGAAAATGGCAAGAGAGAACATGAGGGCCAGATCATAGGGTTCAGGTTTTAGTCATCAGAGGTCCAAAGAGGGACACCACTCTTTATTTCACAAGAAGTCATCATGACTCATTCATTCTTCAGCTAGTGCTCCTACTCAGGCACCCACACCTCAACATGATCAGATAGGTAGTGAATCAACTTTTTATTCACATGGGAGTGTTGCAAAGGGGAATCCTTACCCTTCTTTTAGCAAATGTGGTCGAAGTCACCTTGGTGAGTGCTTAGCTGGTTCAGGTGGATGCTTTGGATGTGGTCAGGTTGGATACAAGCTTAGAGATTGCCCTTCAGCTAAAAAGGGACAGGTAGGTAACAAGACTTAGTCTGCACCAGCAGCCCTAGGAGGTCGACCAGCCTAGTAGGGCACTGCTTCTAGTTCTAGTGGTCAGTGCCAGAACTGCCTTTATGCCATGTCCTCTCGCCAGGACCAGGAGAGTTCATCGGACGTTGTTACTGGTCTGTTGAAAGTCTTCTTTCTCAATGTGTATACTTTATTGGACCTTGGTACCTCCCTATCCTTTGTGACCCCTTATGTTGCTTGCAAGTTCAAAATTAGTCCTGATCAACTCTTTGAACCTTTTTGTGTTTCTACTCTTGTTTGTGAGTCAGTCTTAGCCAAAAGGATTTACCGAAATTCCCTATCCCAATCTTTCATAGAGTGAGTTCATCAAACCTAGTAGAGTTGGAGATGACTAACTTTGATGTTATTCTTGGTATGGATTGGTTGTATACATGTTATACCTCGGTTGATTATCGTACTCGAGTCATCAGCTTCATGTTTCCGAATGAACCTGTCTTAGTGTCAAGGTAGTTCTCCATCCTCAATGGTTCATTTCATATCTTATCTAAGGCTAGCAAGATGATTTCTAAGTGTTATGTCTATCGTATAGTTTGGGTTATGGACACAGATTCCAAAAACTCATCTCTCCAATCAGTTCCTGTAGTGAATAAGTTTCTCGAAGTATTTCCCAAGGATTTGCCTGGAGTCCCTCCCGAGTAGGATATCGATTATGGGAATGATCTTCTTCCTGATATGCATCCTATCTCTATTCCTCCTTATAAAATGGATCCAACAAAGCTTAAGGAATTGAAAGAGTAGATGAAGGTCCTTCTTGATAAGGATTTTCTCTCCATGGGGTACTCCAGTTCTTTTCGTGCAAAAGAAAGATGGTTCTATAAGAATGTGTATTGACTACTGTCTGTTGAACAATGTCACAATCAAGAATAAGTATCCCATTCCTAGGATCGATGACTTATTTGATTGGCTTCAGGGTTCCAGTTACTTCTTCAAGTTCGACCTTAGATCTGGTTATAATCAACTCCGTGTTTAAGAGTGTGACATTCAAAAGAGAGCCTTCGAAACTCGGTATTGTCATTACGAATTTGTGGTTAGGTCTTTTGGGCTAACAAATGCTCCTGCAGCTTTTATGGATTTGATGAATTGTGTGTTCAAACAGTATTTGGATATGTTTTTAATTGTTTTAATTGATGATATTCTTATCTATTCTCAGAGTGAGGAGGAGCATATGGCCCACTTGAGAGTTGTGTTGCAAAAACTCAAGGATCAACAATTATTTGGTAAGTTTAGCAAATTTGAGTTTTGGATGCAGTCTGTTTCTTTTTTGGGTCATATTGTGACTAGAGATGGTATTCAGGTTGATTCACAGAAAATAGAGACAGTAAATAATTGGCCTAGACCCACTTCCCTGTCTGATATTAGAAGCTTTTTGGATTTGGCTGGTTACTATAGGAGATTTGTGGAAGGGTTTTCTTCTATAGTTTCCCCATTGACTCGATTAACTCAGAAGAAGGTAAAATTTCAGTTGTCTAATCTATGTGAGAAGAACTTTCAGGAATTGAAGACTAGGCTGACGACAACTCCAGTTTTGGCTCTACCCAAGGGCCTAAATGACTTTGTGGTGTATTATGATGCTTCTAGAATTTGTTTGGGTTGTTTGTTGATGCAACGTGGTAAGGTGATTACTTATGCTTCTAGACAACTTTATATTCATGAGAAAAACTACCCTACTAATGATCTTAAATTGGCGGTCGTGGTTTTTGCTTTGATGATTTGGAGACACAACTTGTATGGGGTTCATGTGGATGTATTCACCAATCATAAGAGTCTTCAGTATGTGTTCACACAAAAGGAATTGAATCTTCATCAGAGGAGGTGGCTTGAGCTTCTTAATGATTATGATATGAGTATGCTTTACCATCAGAGTAAGGCCAATGTTATGGCAGATGCACTTAGTAGGTTGTCTATGGGTAGTGTGGGTTCAGTTGAGGATAGAAAGAAGGAATCTGCCAAGGTTGTTCATCGACTTGCTCGGTTAGGAGTTTGCCTTATGGATTCGACAAAAGATGGTGTCATCGTTCAAAATGGTTCTGAATCATCCTTTGTAGCTGAAGTGCAAGAAAAGTAAGATAGTGATCCTATTTTGCACCAATTGAAGGGTGCAGTCCATCGGCAGAGGGTAGAGGTTTTCTTCCAAGGGGAAGATGTTGTGCTTGGATATCAGGGTCGATTGTGTGTTCCTGATATAGATGAGTTGAGACAATGTATTTTGACAGAGGCTGATAGCTTCAGGTATTCTATTTACCCCGGTGCCACCAAAATGTACCGTGACCTGTGGGAAGTCTATTGGTGGAATGGTATGAAGAAAGATATGGCAGATTTCATGGCTAAGTGTCCAAATTATTAGAAAGTGAAGGTAGAGCATCAGCGACCGGGTGGTATGACCCAAGATATTGACCTTCCTACTTGGAAGTGGGAAGTGATCAATATGGATTTCTTTATGGGTTTACCTTGTACTCGTAGGCAATATGATTTTATTTGGGTGATTGTTGATAAGATGGCTAAATTAACCCACTTCTTGGCTGTCAAGACTACAGATTTCGTAGAGGATTCTTCCAGACTCTACATTCATGAGATATTTAAATTGCATGGTGTTCCATTGTCTATCATTTCAGCGAGGGGTACTCAGTTTACATCCCAATTTTAGAGGTCATTTCAGAAGGGTCTTGGTACTTAGGTTAAGCTTAGCACAACTTTTCACCCACAGATGGATGGCCAGGCAGAGCATACTATTAAGACTTTGGAAGATATGTTGAGAGCCTGTATAATTGATTTCTAAGGTAATTGGTATGATCACTTACATCTTATCGAGTTTGCCTACAACAACAACTTTCATTCTAGCATCCAGAAGGCTCCTTATGAGGCACTTTATGGGCCGAGGTGTATATCTCTTATTGGTTGATTTGAGGTAGGTGAGGCAGCTTTTATTGGTCCATATTCGTTTCATGATACTATGGAGAAGGTTCAAATTATTATAGAGAGGTTGAAGACCGCTAAGAGCCAACTGAAATCATATCCAGATATGAGGATAAGAGGGTTGGAGTTTGAGGTTAATGACTGGGTATTTATGAAAGTGTCACCTATGAAGGGTGTGATGAGGTTTGGTAAGAAAGAGAAGCTTAGTCCCTGATATGTAGGTCCCTACAGGATTCAGAGGAGAGTTGGTAATGTTACTTATGAGTTGGACCTGCCAACAGATTTAGAAACGGTTCATCTGGTTTTCCATGTTTCCTTGTTGAAGAAGTGTGTTGGTGATCTGACGTTGATCGTTCCTTTGGAGGATGTGAGAGTAAAGGATAACCTTACATATGAGGAAGTTCCCATGGAGATTCTTGATCGTCAGGTCCAGAGGTTGAGAAACAAAGAAGTCACTTCGGTGAAAGTCCTTTGGAGGAATCATCTAGTTGAGAGAGCTACTTGGAAAGCAGAAGCAGCCATGAAAGCCAAGTACCCTCATCTCCTTCCTTCATATACAATTTTAGCTTGAGGTAGTAGTTACTCCTTAGTATGTCCCTCCGATTCTACTCCATCAGTCTCTCATGATCCTGGCATACATTCATGTTTTCCGAAGATAGTTCAGTTATGTTTTATGTTAACAAGCCAGTTTTCATGATTACTCTTCAGTTTTCATGTTTTACTGGTTGGTTGGTCTAGTTTCTCTCCCGTTTTCCTTACTTAGTCTTCATTTGAGGATGATTGACCCTAAGAGGGCGATATTGTAACACCTCAGAATTTAAATCATCTATCAAACTCAGAATCTAGATTTTTGTTGCAATTGTTGGATGCCACAGGCAAGCACCAGGGGCGTTAGAGCTCTGATGAACCGTGGGGCATGCCATGGTAAATGGACAGTGGCTATTGAGCTAAACTCCTCCAGCCTAATGGGCGGTCACAATGGGCATCGTGGGTGTGATGGCCCGTGGGAACCTATCGTCGAGATCTTCACGCAGTTTTCCCCAGGTGTCCTCTGCTCCGACTGGTGTCACCACGGGCGTCATGGTTATGATGGACCATGGGAACGTGTCGTCACAACCCTCCAGAACCCTCATAGTCTTAGATAGATTTTCTGATGCCTTGGTCCAATGAGCCATCGTTGGTGCGACGCCCATCGGGCAGCCGATGGGGCGATAAATTTTTGCAGCTTTTTATTTTAAGTCAGGGATAATTTTGTCTTTTTCCCTATTCTTTAACTCTTAAGTGAGGTCGTTTTGGTAATTTTTAGTAGGGTTTTTCCCCTAATAGCCTAAGCCTTTCTCATTCTAAGTCATTCTTTTTTAAAAGAATAAAGAGCTCCTCTTCTACAAGTCTCAAGCTTCAAGCAAGAATCTCCATCTTCAAGCCTCCATTCTTTTCAATCTAGCATAGAAAGATTTAATTCAGGTATGTGGGTATTCAATAAGGGAATTCTTTCACCCTTATGCCCAAAACCCCAATTTCTTCTAAATTGAATTTATGAATTTCAAGTTAGGGTTCTTACCCAATTCTTATGGACGTTTCTGTTTAGTATTTTCTCATGATTCTTCAATAAATTATAAGTTCAATTTCATGATTTACATGGTTTTGCAACTAGTTATTTATTTCATGATTTATAGGCTAACCCTAGTTCAATTTTACATGCATGTCTTGATTTAAGGAAATTGCATGCATTGATGTTATGATCTCAACTCTTTTATGAAATTTCATGCCTAATTCTTCAAGTTATAAGTTTAGAAAGAAAAATATGTTTTGACTTATGGCTATGCTAAGCTTTAAGACTTATCATTTGAGAATTGTATGACATTAGATATGTCCTTATGCTTTTGAAACAGTTTTGGCATTAGATATGTCATAAGTATTATATAAGCTATATGTATGTTTTGAGAGTAGTACTTAGCACCGAGCGATGAGGGTTCTAGATAACCAAAGTCAAAAACTACGTTGCCAGCATAAGTTAAGAGGGTTCTCGTTAGTTGAGAGTGTCTCCTCATGAAGAAGGGTCCTCTTTAGTTGAGAGTGTCCCCATATGAAAGTGGTTCCACACTGCGATATTTATAGTACCCTATGCCTTGGAAAAGTCCAAAGTATCTTTGCCAACTAGGGTTATATAGTTGGATTCAATGTAGCTCTCATGGTCTATTATCGGTTATAAGAAACTCCAGTATGAAGGTTTTTAAGTCTAAATGATATTCTTTTGCTTATCTTATACTCAATTACAATATATACTTATGATTTCTCTTATTATGCATGAGTTCAGTTTTATCTATGTTTTATGCACGTTCTTACCAGATTCATGCATGTCTCATATATATAGTACATCATATAGTACTGATGCATATCTCGCACTGCATCCTATTTATAATGCAGATTCAGGCTCACTTTCTCATACTTGTGGCTAGGCGTTGCCGTTTATCCAGATTACCTTGGTGAATCCTTATCATTCGAGGGCCATAGCTATGTTAGTAACTTTTATGTATTTGTTTCATATTTTTGAGTTAGCTGGGGTCTTGTCCCATCAACTCCTTATGTCAGTTTAGAGGCTTCAGACATAGATAGATTGTTATATTCTATATTCTAGATTCGGTATTTCTTAGAACTTATTTCTATACAGTTATGGTTGCCTATCTTCATTATGTTTGCTTCCGCTATCATTCATTGTGTATGCTTAAGTTATGCTACGACCAAGGGTTAACTTGGAGCACTCGTGGTCCTGGGTCCCATGTTACATCTATGGAGTAACCTCGGGGTGTGGCAGTCTACCAGGACAGGTGGTGCTTGTTATTTCCGTTCCTATTTCCATTTCTCTTTCCGTTAGCTTTTTTGGGAGGCATTTTATTTGACGTATAGAGCACGAGTTAGAAGGAGATTAAATAGAGTTCATACTCTAAAGCACAAGATAGAAATGAAAGAAGGGAAGTTTTCCTAAAAATGTCTTGTAGCCTCCCTCTCATAAGTGTGGCACGCTTCACACCAACGAAAAAGACTCTACTTGATACAACTTTCAGACACCCTAGGACATATTAAACCTGATGCTCTGATATCAAATTTGTCATGGCTCGAGGCTACCCTTAGACGTAACATGGTGCTTAGAGTCATAAGTGACCCCTAATTAACCCATGGTCTGGCATATATAAGCATTCTGATTAAAATAATATCTGTGTAGAAGTAAAACTTGTGTAATCATATAAGTTTAAAGCACCTGAATATGTATAAAACTCCTGAAATGAAAACTGACTGTATAAGCTAAAAGATGGAATCTATGTCTGAAAGCCTCTACTAAGATGAGTTGCTTGGACAAGCCCCCCAGCTAACTCAGCTAGTCTAGAAACTGAAGTAGAAGATTGAAATAAATGAAATAAGTTTTGTCCTCAAAATATGAGGACTCTCCAACTGAGGTACTGAGATGTCTAAAAAATCAAGAAAAGCATGGTCTGGATACGGAGCACCTGAACATGCATCGTGATAGGAGGAAGCATAAAAATATGCGTTAGTACTTCTAATATACTGAGCATGCGAGATATGAACTAATCTATACATGCCTGATATGATAAAATAATTGAGCATGAAGGATAAACTGAGACATGAAATTTAAAGGTAAGCTAATGCAATGGCTAAGTATTTAGACATGCAACTGTATAATATTGAGCTGAACTGAATAACTAAATACTGAATACAAGTTCATGCAATACTTAATCTGAACTGTGGGAGCTACTATTAACTGACATACCCAAAGCTGAGCTAACTATGAGGCTAACCTGTAACCCTGGATGGGAGGGTGTTCATACCTTTCCAAGGGTACAAACAATAACTAGCGTGGTTCCACTAATATTATATCCAAAGGGACTAGGGTGTCAAGCCTGATCTGATGGGTGACCCCTTTAGAACCTATTGTGGTGTCGTAGTTCTGGGACTCAGGGACTTTAGCTAAAGGTCTCAGCCTAAACTGACGGGTGAGTCTTCGTCCCTTCGCTTGCTCAGTGCTAAGTACTACTCACCACTGTATAAGTAAGTAAACAAATAAACACACATGCTGGATAGATCAAATACTGACTTTCTGAGAATGCTCCATAATTCTAAAACTAATAGAATTCTAATCATGTGATTCTGAATAAATGAGCATCCAACTGAAAATGCAAGAAACCCTAAACTAATTTGGTGTTCATAACCCACCATCCTAAAAGATTGAACTACTCTTAACAATTCTAGAATCTGACAAAGATATGAAATTCATAATTATTGTTCAAAATCAAGGATAGTATCACATAATGAGGGTTTGAGGATTTTGAGAATATGATAATGTTAAACTTTAAAGAAATATGCAATAAGGGTTCACATATAATAGGAAACTGAAATACAAAGGAATTCACCAAAATCTTAGGAACCCTAGGTCCTTAAAACTGAACTGAATCTGAAGAACTGGGTAAATTTAGGGACTCAATGGGTGAAAGGAAACCCATTGATGAAATCCTACATACCTGAGAGTATAATCTCTGGAAGAACACCTGATTAGGTCGATGTCAATTGAAATATGAAATCTGAGGGAATGAGAGATTTGGGTAGTTTTAGGCTTAATAACTTATCTTAGGCTAGTTAAACGACACAACTTAGACTTTAAAAAGAGTAACAAATGTTCAAAATACCCCTGGTAATTAAATAAAAAACTGCTGAAATTATTGGAATAGTGAACCACGGTTAGGTCGATGGGACATGGTTCTGAATGATGAACCATCATCTGAACCGTGGTTCTATCTTTGAGATTTTTGAAGGTCCTCTAATTAGCTAATCCATGAGTGACAAGATGGTCCATCGATATGATGTACGGACCATCGATTGAATTATGGTTTTGATTCCCAAAATTGACAACTCTCTGACTTACCAAAACCATGAGTGACAGGACGGTCCGTGGATTAAAATGATGGACCATCATTTGAGCCGTAGTTGTTGGACCCTAAACTGAGAGTCCTATAAAGAGCTTTACCATGATTGACAAGATGGATCATGGTTCTAATTGATGGCCCGTGATCCTGTTTTTGGTCCCTAGAAATTTGAATTTTTCTAAAATTTATGTGCTAAGTACTGTCAAGTAGCTGGTTCAAATTCTAGGGTGTTACATTTATGGTGTTGGATTGTGCAGTAGATGTTGAGGTACCTATCATATTAGAACACGTATTTTTAGCTACCGAGAATTTGCATTAGTTGATATAGAGAGAGTTAAAGTCAAGTATCGAGTGAACAAAGAAGAAGTTACTTTTAATATAAGCAAGTCAATAAGACAATCAAATCAATTACAAGTGATATCCATGCTTGATAGCATTGATGAGAGTATGGAAAGCACCGCGAAAGTATTATTCTTGGGAGAATCCTTAACAGTCATACTATTAATTATGAAGGTGATGAGATTGAAGATTATTCTAAGGTGTGTGCAGCCCTGATGGGGTTGGGTTCTTACACCTACCCCCTAAAGAAACTTGACCTCAACCTAACGAACCATCAACCTCCACTTTCCAAGCCATCAATTCTTGAACCTCCAAAATTGGAGTTGAATCCTTTACCATCACATTTAAAATATGCATATCTTGGAGAAAATAACACACTCCCAGTAATTATCTCTATCAAATTAGATGACAAGCAAGTGGAATCCCTATTATCGGTGTTGAGAAAGCATATACGGGCAATTGGATGGATGATAGACGATACCATCAGTATTCCTCTGGTATTTGCACCCATAAGATCAACCTTCAATACAATTGTACTCTATATATTTAGCATCAAAGAAGGCTAAATCCACTCATACAATAGGTGGTGAAGACGGAGATTATTAAATTATTGGATGTGAGAGTGGGCTTTCAAATTTTTGATAGTACTTGGGTAAGTTTGGTCCAATATGTACTGAAGAAAGAGGGAATCACAATAGTCCCAAATGAAAAAGTGAATTGATAGTCCTATGACCGATGATCGTTTGGAGGGTGTGTATGGATGATCGCAAGTTAACTCATGGACTTAGAAAGATCATTTCCCCTACCATTCATGGATCAAATGCTCAATTATCTAGTCGGGCATGGTTATTATTATTTCTTGGATGGTTAATAACTTTACCCAAAAAGTTCCTTCCCTTAACATTGAACTTAGTCAACATATTTGAGCCTTTTAACCATTTTCTTGGCAACCATGGTACACACCTTTAACTTTTTGAAATCCTCTATCTTGACACCCTTCCTCCCTAATTTCTTGTCAAATAAAAATGTAGACTAAATGCCTATGTTTGGGGGGGGGGGGGGGGGTGAAAGAAAATTTGGGGGGGTTTAACTAGGCAAAAGCCTAAGTTTGGGAGGTGTGCATTAATGATTGAACAAGGAATCGAGCACCTAATTTTTATCTTATGAATTACTTTAAATCGTCAAAGAATGGAAAAAAGAAAGAAAAGAAGTGATTGGTACTACCTATTTCCTTTTAAATGCTTGATATATAAATAAAGGTGTTGGAATGGTTGGTTTGGGGAAAACATAGGTTATGAGATGGAGAAATAAGGTGAAGTTGTGTCAATAATGTGAGTGGTGTACTTTATAGCTTAATGATGATAATTATGGTGGTTTTAATCACTTAACCAAAATGATATCCTTCCTTAATCCCAGCCTACATAGTTGCCCTTATGTACTTCGTGATTCCAAGCTTTGCAAATCTATATTAGTGGTGAATTACATGAAGGGCAGGCCTATGAATCTATGTGTTTGCACTCAAACTTCTTTGAGAGAGTGAGCGTCTTTTGATATCTTATAATTCCTATAGTATGAATTGCTTGATTTTGAGTGGGGTTCTCTCTTGTAGTAAGTGTCATGACAATCTTGGAGCTAATGGTAAAGTCTTGTTCCCAATTAAGGAGAATGAATGCGATAAGTTGTAATGTGAACCTCGTGGCAAGCCTTGAAGGTTTAGAATCAATGAATTGAGATGCTATGTGATTTTGTTTCAAGTGAAAACGTTCCCCAGGTCTTTGAGCAAGGAAGAATGGTCTCTTGAAAAGAATTTTTATTGATTGTGTTTCCTTGAGCTTGGGGTGATACCAATTTATATTTGTGCTTTTGATTGAGTTTTTTTGTTTTGAGTTTTTTGTTGTTTTAGTTTGTTTGAGTCATAGTAGTCCTTTGTGCAATCCTTGTGTCTTGAAAAGCTTAAGTCAATCCTATTCTTAGTGAATGTTTTTCTTGAGGACCAGTAATAATTCAAATTTGGGGATTTGATATGTTGGTGATTTACCAACTTATTTGACTCTTGTGCATGAACTATTGTCTCAATCTTGTGCTTTTCAAAGGATATTATGCCCTTATTTTCTTAAATGCAGGAATTTGTGCTGATTGAAGAGGGAAAGAGGATTTGGACCCAAAGATGCAATGAAAGGAAGATGATTCGACAAAAAAAACTGAAGAGAAGAATTTGGATGAGAGCATGTGCTGGACTTTCATGCCGCAAGTCCCTACCTGTAATTTGCAGGTGAAGCGGAAAAATAGCATTGGACACTAGCCAAGATAATAGGCACTTGCATGCTACAAGTTCTCACCTGTGGTCGCAGGTGCCAACACATGTAGCGTGCATAATAAGAGATGAAGAATGGTTGGAGAATCAGGAACTTGCGTGCTCCAAGTTCTCACATTCTATCGTACGTGCCTGAGCAAGTGAGCCGCAAGTCACTTGAGCGGTAAAATCATCCAGAATTCAATTGCATATTTAGGAAGCTTCTAATGACAATTTTGGGATCTGTGTAAGGAATATTACACCTAGTTTTTCCCTAATTTGTATATTGTAGCTAGTACACTTGAAGAGTATAATTGGATATCATCTTCTTCATCTAGAAGAGAGAATACACTATTGTTTAACTTTGAAAAAGCTTGGAATTGATTTTGGTTTCTCATTATGAATGACTTTGAGGAACTCCTTTATGGTATATTTTCTCTTTCCTTCACTATGAGTAGTTAAGTTCTCTTCTTGGGGTGTGTGTAAATAATGGTGTTTCGGATTGATTGGGTATTAAGTATTTGTTCTTAGAATTTATTATTAAGCATGGATCTATTAAGTTCTTCGAGTTTTAATCTAATAATAAATAGTTGCAAATATTAATTGAGTCCTCTAATTTCACTTTTGCTTGAGAAAGAAAAGTGGAATTAGGTAAGGATTTAATAGTGGGAATTTGGGGCTAAAACCTCGTCTAAAGGCTAGAGCTAGAGATAGTCTAAGCCTATCCAAGCAATTAATTGGTTGTTTATTGGGTATGATTTTTGGGGTTTGAGAGAACCCAAAGATAAACACACTCACAGGTTGAGAAACGTTGAGTGTAGCTAAATCCACTTCTATCCATGATATAATTTATTCTAAGGCATCTAGTTAATACATATCAAAGCTATTTCCCATAAAATGCACACCCCTATATCTCCCAACTTTGATATTCTACTATTGATTCAATCACTTGTTAGAGAATTCCCCATTAACTTTCATGTTTTGTACAATATGCTTACTTGTGAGAATTGATTTACAACCTTGGTGAATCTAAACTCCAATCCTTGTGGCAAATCGACCCCGGCCTATTATTGGGTACTTATTTTGTGAACGACCATTTCCTTCTATTTAAACGGAGAGTGATTTTGGATGTTACTATCAATGATACCTACCAGTATGTGTGGCGAATTGATAATAATCTTGCTACATTCTTTTTGGGTGTAGGTGTGTGACAGGTTGACTAAAGTTTTTTGCTTGAACCCATGGGCCTCAAACATTAACTTCTGCATTTCTCTTTTTATAGGCGGAAGGTTTGTCGTGTATTCTTATTGTCATGAATTCTGTATTTGGAAGCTCTTGTACATGTCTAGACTAGGTCCTTGGGGGAAGATTGTATTTACTATTTCCAAACAATTATATGTTACCAATATTAATTGAATCTATGCCTATGAGTTCTACTTGGAATGTTATCATATTGAACTGTTTAAAAGAATTCTACTTAATCGTGATTGGGTAATAAGGGGTTCCTCTTATCGAGTTAGAATGAGTAGGTGCGTGCATGATTTGCTGTAATTTGGATTGTGTCAGTTGGTATCAGAGAACTAGGTTACCGATCTCACAAGTACAAGAGCAATGTCAAGTATTGTCCTGCGAATTGATGTGTTGACGTCCACATCAAATCTTTGGGAAGCTATGAGGCATCTAAGAGTTGTTTCTCTTTTCTTATTTCCTATAGTGTTGTCCCATTTTGTCATCTCCTTTGGTTGAGTCCAATTGGTATCTAGGTAATTCCAATTGGTATATTGACAAAGGCAATTGTTATATACTCGAAACCAATTGGTACCTAGATGAGTTGAATTAGTATCTAATAAATTTCAATTGGTATCTGACTGTAAGAGTTATGTTAACATGTTGATTTTGTTATTATGTGATGAGATGTCATTAAAATCATTAATTGTTGAAGCAATGATAAGATTGTTCTGTGTTAAAGCAAATGGTGAATTATAGTGGATTGAAATAATGCTGAATATATTCCCTGCATTGAGAAGTTGGTATTAAAATGTTGCTTGTTAAAAAGTAAGTTTCGGCACTGTAATCTATAGACCCTTCACTGCAGCAAAGGGAGTTTCGCGCCAGCAGTCTCGCTTTCGCGAGGAAGTCACCATTGTGGTGCACGAGTAGAAGAGAAAGAGGTACACTATAACGAAACCTTCCTTCCCATAGCAAACCTCCTCGATGTTTTGGAAATACATTATACCATACTTGGCAGCGCGTCCTCCACGACGAGATATCATCCGCTGCAGGGGACGTGCATTAGGCACAATCCTCAGCAGTCCGTCCCCTATTTTGGATATTTCACTTTCTCACTTTTTCAATTGTAATTCAAGTGCTATACGTAATTAAAAAGCAATAGAATAAAATATATCAGCCTATAACAAGGCCAGAGTCGTCCGAATGCCACCAACGACACCTGCAATATCCAAAAATAATAAAATCTTCCAACAAAAATAAAAACAAATATCCAACATGCGGAAAAAAATAGATTGTTAGAAGTCAAGGCCCTACAAGGGATAGTATTAATCTAAATAAAGAGTGATGAAGGGTGGGGAATGCACCATGCCATGGTCTAGCTAGACGCCCCATCAATTGTCAGCACTTGAGTTGCTAGACTCCTCCTCTTCCAGCACGCTCAGGAAGGAGAATCGTTGGACATTTGGCTGGCTTACCTTAGGGACCTTCTTACCCTGAGTAAAATTCTTGACAAGGGACTTGATTCTCCTTCACATCCGAATTAACATCTTGTCTCGAGAGCTCCCCTTTTTCTTTTCAGCATTCAGCTCTGCCTGAAGCTCAATATAGGCCTACGCTAGAGACTCAAAACTGCAACAAAGATTCAAAGGACTTGAAACACTCAATGATTTGTGTGCTAAGGGAGGCACTAATATACCCCTTAGAAGTTCTTTTATGAACTCTATTTCCGCTCCCATGCACACGTAAGGGCCCACAGGTGGTGCAAAATTAGCCCCAGCTCCTTCACCATATTGACCACTACTGCTCCCTTCTTCAAACCCCATATTGCTCTTTTTCATGCTACGTATTGGTGAACCCTTCACTCTGAATGGGTCAAAAGGCACGTCAGGCTTAAGAGTGTTGTAATCCGGCTCACTGAGAACTTATACCCGCTGGCACAATATTGTAATCAAGGAGGGAAAACGCAAATCTTGATTGGCCATTGCGGAAAATTACCTTCACTCATCCATAATTTGTTACCCCATATTCATTGGCATCCACCATTCATCGGTATCCCATGTAATATGCAAGCCACTATCAATGCCCAAGAGTGGGTAATGTCAGTCACATTCTTTGATGCACAAATTCTCCTAGACACCAAACAAAGACACCTTTGATCCTTGGGAGTGAAATCGGTGCTCTTAATTCCCAAATAAGTGCCAACCTAGGGGGTCAAGTCCCTCGTTTCCTCCTTCACTAGTGTGTTCACCAACCACTAATCATCAGCCTTTGCCTGTTTCACCATAAATACAGTATTTGGGGGATTTGGCACCCGAAGGCTTCATTGATAGCTATGAATCCGATTCGGACATGCTCACCCTGGATGAAGATTATGGGGTCAGATATATTGTAGTAGACGGTAGGGAGGTTAGCATATAACTTCCTCACTCAGCTCTTATTTGCATCGATAGGCTTCTCACCCAGAGGCAACCATTCCAATTCCCATAAATGGTTATTGAATTTTGGCACCTCCTCCTCCACCTTTGTTATTAAGAAACCCCGCTCATGGGTGAATCCTCTAAACCTCTGCTCCATATATCGCCTTCGACATTAGTCGCTCACAAACATGTCATAGCCAGCATTTCTACCCTCGGCCATAATAATAGTAGTCTGAAAGGAAAAAAAGAATTGTGTTAGACAATGTTTCAGTAATTAATAACTAAGAGTTAAGAATGAAATCAAAAACGAAGAAAGAAATATGTTTTGAAAAATTTCAGTTCCTCTAAGTAGTTATTCTGCCTCAGCACCTTCACTAAAGTAGGCGCTTTTCCACCGCAGCAAGGTCACTATAGTGAGATTGTAGCACTACAACGAGTCACCACAGCAAAAGTGACTTCCATTGTATCGAGGTCATTGTTCCCAGCCAACCTTGAATACAAAAATGGTGTTTTTAAAAATGGTGCTCATATTTTTGGTTTTTATCACAGATTGGGAAATATTGTGGAGTGTACAACTATTGTTCTTCATTTTTACAGTGTATAACACCCAAAATAAAGCCCCAAGGGCTCAAAATTTTTGAAAAATTTCCTTCTAGCACCCTACTCTATTTGGAGTTCAATCCCCCATGAACTCCATAGAAACAATGCAAAGAACGTTATAAGAAAGTTAAAGAGGTAAAATAACTTAGCATGCTTCGGATTTACTCCCTAAAAAGGGAAAAATAAACCCTTACCCCAAACCTTAATTTTATTGAAAAGCAAGCAAGATATGCATTCATAATGCATTTAGAAGTACTACAGCAATGAAATAAAGACAAAATGGGAGACTTACCTTAGAAATAGACAAATAGAGAGGGAATGTAAAGAGGTTTTCCGAGTGAATGGGTAGTTGATTTTTCCAAAGTGAGGAAAATCAGACTCTTTTCGTCCATTAATATGTTCTATATTTTGCTGCAGTGATCCATTTCTCGCTGTAGCGGGCTCGCGATGGCAAGAATGCCCTTGCTGCAGCAGCTCGATTTTTTTGGTGTTACAATTTCATTGATTTTGCATACCTAATGCTTAAAATTCCTTCTTTCTAGCATTGTAAGTCCTTGTAAGAACCTGCATAGGTAAAATTTTCTTTCCCCGAGTTGGGAAATTATAAGAAGGGTACTTTGATTCATGCGTAAGGTTTAATTATGCACTTTGTTGCTCTGAAGTGCCTTAGTTTAGAGGCTGTGTGGAAAATGTTGGTCCAAAATGTAAATTTAGCTTAGGAAGGGAGAATAGTTGATTCATGTTGGTACTCGTTGATGATTTTGAAAATAAACTCCTTTCAAATTCTAGTCCCTTGCTCTTGCATCCTATGAGACTGTGCAGAGATGAATAGTTGGTAAATTGGTATCTAGTGTAATGATCCATTTTGTCCTTTTTAAAAGTATCATGGTAAAATCATAGAATTTAAAAATTTTGGGATATGAATTTATTTGTGAACGATTATTGTTGTGTTTAATGAAGAACAAATTTAAATTGAGTCAAAAGAAGTGGGGTCAACCATCTAGGTTTGTTGTAATTGTCCTATTCACACTACAGTGAGCTCACCGCAGTGAGGTAGTAACCACCGGAGTATAGCTCGCAAGACAGAATAATGGGATTTAATGTTTTCAGCTTTCACCTCTCTTCTAAAATGAGGTTGTCTCCAAAAAAATGTCATAGGGTTAGTTCTAATTAAGAACACCAAGGAAAGAGAGGAAAAACTATCAAAGAAATGTGGCTCTACTCTCCTCCTCGTGGATTCTTTATCGGGATTATTGGATTGAGATCTAGGAGAAAGGTTGCATATGAGTTATGGAAGCAACTCGGCATCGAGGTAGATTATGGTCTAATTTGTAGTAGACTTCGATTAGCTTATTAAATGCACTATGTAGAATTGACGGATACAACATGATTAGGCTTTCAGGCATGTAGTTTGGGTGGATATTTCTTACAATAAAAGTGACAGTAGCATTTCATAGGTAACAGTCTTATATGTGTGAAAGTGATGGTCATGATGTGCTCTTAATGTGTCTAAGACTAATATATACAATAGTGGACATACTTCATGTATACTCGAAATATGAACTCGGACAATTGACATTAAGGGTTGGGAAGAATGGTGGAAATGATGACATTGTTGCGTGCATACTATTGTTGTGTGATAATTATGGTGATTGTCATAGAAAGTAAAAATTGAGAGGGAGGACAATATGATTAGACAGTATAGTATAACCCATAGTTATAAAGGGAAGTAACTGAAGGTTGCTAGTATGTTGAATATGGAAAACGATTTAATAAATGGCTAAGGGTGTGGTATTCAGGATTATGATAACAAAGTTACTAATGGGTCTTCACACAGATAAATGGGTAAGGTCCCTTGATAGGGAAATGTATGGGATTCATCAAGATGACCTTAAGATGTGTTATGTTGGAGTTTAGACTTGATTCAGTTGCTTGTATACTTCTAAATTAAATGGCATATTGATTGGTCTTCAGACATACTTATTGTCAAGACCCAAACTCAGGGGGCACAATTGGCACCTGATGCCCAAACTTAGGCCAAAACTAACCCTCGTGAACCATTTTCAATGGTGCATAGTATCCACACACAATGAAGAAAAAAAGCAAATATATCTCGGCTTAAAAATCAACCTCGGCCGACAAGGCCCCTATCGACATATCTAGAAAGAAAATGGCTACTCCCAATAGTTCATATAAACAATAAGCAGGTAGTACATAGGTATTATTTGGGCCCTCAAGGCCACCATGATATCTAGGAATATAAATGCTATTGTCACGCCCCAAACTCGGGGGGTGCAATTAGCACCTAATGCCAAAACTTAGGCCAAAGTCGACCCTGCTAAACTATTTGCCAATGGCGCATAGAAGCCATAAACAATCAAGAAAACAAACAATCATATCTCGTCTTAAAAATCAGCGCTCGGTCGGCAAGGCCCTTGTCAACAGCTCTAAAAAGAAAATAGTTACTCCCAACATTTCATATAAAGCAATAAGCAGGTAGCACATAAGTCTTGTTTGGGCCGTCAAGGCCGCCATGATATCTAGGAAAGAATAAATGTTATGCAGGCCAATCGAGGCCACCATGATCTCTATATAGAAACGAAAAACATCTATATAAAATGTAAACTAGGCCAATGAGCCAATAAACAGCCAACAAAACAACAACAAGGCTCAATTAGCTAACAAGTTATAACTAATAAACATACAAGGACAAAATAGCCACCATCGTAGCTATGCAACCCAACTGACTAGTCTGCAATCCTCTATGTATACAATACTTGGTGGGATAGGTCCCCAACCAACCCAAAAACTATAAACAGCAAAAAGGGAAAACCTTTGAGACTCGGACGGCCCCTGAAAGGAAAGGAGTGAACCAACCCGTTGAAAGCTCGGCATTGCTATCTGACAAGTCTGTCTAGTCATCGCTCAGAACCTGCAGGCATGAATGCAGTGCCCCCAGACAATGGGGCATCAGTACAAAATAATGTACTAAGCATGTAAGACAAATTAAAATTGAAACTGAAGTGTAAGGACTTGAACAAAAAGGGTAGGAAGAACACATAAGTACAATACTTTACCTTTCTACAATAATGAAGCATTAAAACTCGTAGCAAATAATAACCCAACCTAGCCCCCATAACCCTGGTAGGTACAAATAGCACACCATCGCTATAAGTCCTAAAGAGTTCAAATAGTTGCTAAATACCCATATTGGACCCCTTACCTAGACCACAGTGATAATATGATCCGCACTACCTGAATGTACATATGTCGTGAGTCAGTATAACTCTAAGGCTATGTGGTACTATATAAGTGTTTTCCCATAGGTACTGCTTGCCCGTCCCATCGGTACGGTCTGCCCATCCCAAAATTGTGATAATATAATATAACTTTTACCATGTAGGTACATGCTGCCTATCCTATAGGTACGATTTGCCTGGCTCGAAGTCAAGGTAATATAATGTGATTGTTGCCCTGTAGGTATATCCTGCCCATCCTATCGGTACGGTCTTCCTGGCCCTAAGGTACGATAATAGTTACCAGAATGTAGGCTCAAAAACCCTGCAATGTTAGTGTCTGCTTAGTCCAAAATAAGCTCATAGGTGGCAGCAAGACGATACAAGCAACACAATAATATCTTGTAATCAAAGGTTACCTCAATACAGTCATAACATGCTTTTCTAGGCTGCTAAGTAAGGATTAGAGTGCTGCTGATAGTCGCTATGTCATGTTGTAGGGAAAAACTCAATACTATAAAGCCACTAGTTGAATAACAACATTACATAAGCTATACAAGATTTGTCCTTAAAGTTCATGCTAGAAAGTGAAAAGCAATCCTTAACATACCTTTAAACTGAAGCCCCAATGGTGTTGCTATGAATCTTGACCAACCAAATGTAATGAACAAGTGTGAGAATCAACAAGGATGCAAGAACGAGCCATAACCAATCGATAAGGCATCAATGTCACACTCGCGACCAACAAAGTTCAAATCATAAAACGAGGCTACCAACAATAATAAACAACAGGAAAATCTATCAACAATATGGTAACCACATCTTGAAGGAGCGACGAGCTCCCGAGGCACTATTTCAAGGCGTACATCATGTCGTTCAATCTAACAACCATCATACGTGACTCCAATAGGAATCACACCAAACCCCTACTCCCTACAATACCTTAACAACATCAATATACAACAATAACAACCCAACACATCAAGACAAAGGGGCTTCCCGGAGCCATGGAATCCAAAATACCACTTCATGACTCAGAAATCTATAAAATGATACTAGAACATGGAATTGTGAGGAAGGGTCATAGAGAGGAACTTTTCCTGGAAAAAAGGAACTGAATTCCAACTCTTAATAATATTCCTCCTTGTAGTAACAACAAACGAATCTAAAATCAACAAGAAAATACGACAAGTCATCGGCAAGTATGACTTTTCATAACTAGAAGCTTAGAATGTCATTTTAACAAATAGATAAGTGTACGGGATCCATACCTTACAAATACCACTACGTAGCTACTTCCCAATATCAATAATCCACTGGAAATCTCGCTGTCCACACCCCAAAAGAGAAGCACCACACAAAACACGGAGAAAACTACATCAAGACGACGAGTTTAACGTGTAGAACAACTATTGTGAAGCCTTAAGCTCTAGTTAGAAAACATTTGGGAGAATTTTGTTCTAGGGAGAGCTTCAGCTGTTTCTCAGATCATGGACGAAATAATTTGGAGAGAAAATGAATTTTCAAGGCTAAAATCTCAATATATATCCATTCCACTGACTTGGGCCCACCTTGACATGCTTGTTTGTGCAGTCTTACAAAAATGTGAATATCTCCCTATTCTGAAGTCGTATGAATGAACGGTTTGATGTGTTGGAAAATATACTCGTAGACCTTTGATTTGATAGTTTGGGGGCCCTATATTTAGTTATATATAGGGAGAAAACCCCGAATACATTTCACCCAAATTTTAAGAGAATTCCTCAACGGAATTTATAATAACATTTTCCAATTTTTATTTTGCAACTTGCTTGACTTCAAAACATAACATACGACCATTGTGTATTCAAAATACTTCATAAAACATCCTTCATAACATGTAAGGTGCTCTTAGTATTATCCTAAATGTGTGGGTTGTTACATCCTTCCCCCCTTAGGGACATTCGTCTATGAATGATGATAATGGGGATGGCATCACTGGGAACAACACAAGAACACATAATGTAAAATTAATGTACCTCAAGTACTCAAATGTGGGTCTATTATCTGTTGGTTTTGAACATCATCTAAAGGGGTGAACAAGTGGGGATATCTGGTGTTCATGTCATCTTCAGCTTCCCAAGTCATCTCCTCAAGATCATGGTTCTGCTATAAAACATTCACTGAAGCTATATCCTTATTCCGCGATCTTCTAATCTGGCGGTCTACTATGGCAACATGGACTTCTTCATAAGATATTTCCTCTGAAATCTGAATGTCTTTTGTCGGTACTATATGTGTTGGATCTCTAATACACTTTTGTAACATAGAAACATGAAAGATTGGGTGCACTACTTCTAGTTCTTGAGGCAAGTCTAAATGGTAAGCAATTCTACCTATCCATCGCAAGATACGGCAAGGCCCAATATAATGAGGGCTCATCTTGCCCTTCCTGCCGAATCGCATAACGCCCTTCATAGGAGAAACCTTCAAAAAGACCCAGTCGTCAACATTGAACTCTAGGTCTCATTGTCTAACATCTGAATATGATTTTTTGGCGGCTATGAGATGTCAACAATTGCTCCCTAATTAGCTTAACCTTTAGCCTGTTGCACTACATCTGGTCCAAGTAACCCCGGCTCTCCAACCTCAAACAAACCAAGAGGGGATTGATATTACCGCCCATATAAAGCCTCATATGGTTCCATACCAATGCTGGAGTGATAAATGTTATTATAAGAAAATTTAATAAGTGACAAGAGATCATCCCAGTTCCCCCTAAAATCTAGCACACACGCAAGTAACATATCCTCAAGTGCTTGGATCATACGTTCATCTTGTCCATTAGTCTGAGGATGAAAAGTTGTACTAAGATTAACCTGAGTACCCAGACCTTTCTAGAAGGATCTCCAAAAATATTTTGTAAGCTGAGCCCCTCGATCTAAAATAATCGATAATGGGACACCATGTAGTTTGACTATTTCTCTAATATATAACCCCGCATAATCTTCAACAGAGAATGTGGTCTTGACAGGCAAGAAATGGGCTGATTTTGTCAACCTATCGATAATCACCCAAATAGAATCAAAATTCCATCGTGAACGAGGTATGCCTGTGAAAAATTCCTATTTCCTCCCACTTCCACAATGGAATAGCTATCTCCTGAGTTATCCCACAGGGCTTCTGATGCTCTACATTTACCTGTTGACAATTGGGTCACTATTCCACAAACTCAGTTATGTCCCTCTTCTTTCTCAGCCACCAATAAATCTCCTTAATATCATGATACATACTTGTTGATCTAGGGTGAATAGAGTAGCGAGAATGGTGTGAGCCTTCCATAATATGATGTCGAAGCCCTGCAACATCCGAAAAACATAGTCGATCTCTATAACTAAGGACTCCATCTTCTGCTATATCAATAGCTAAAGACTCTCACTGTTGAGCCTTGCCTTTAAGATGCTCTAAGTTGGGATCCTCGTGCTGCCATGCCTTTACCTCCACAACTAGAGATGATATGACTGTGTCCTAACCTATGACCCTAGTATCATGGGAGTTTAATAATCTAACTCCCAAACTAGCTAGCTGATAGAGCTCCTGAGCTATCTCTCACTTAAAATCTCCAAAATACGATAGACTACCCATAGACTTACGATTGAGGGCATCCACCACTACATTGGCTTTCCTTGTATGATATAAGATATCCACATCATAGTCTTTCAACAATTCAAGCCATCGGCGCTGTCTCAGGTTCAACTCTTTCTGTCTAAGAATATACTGGAAGCTCTTGTGATCTGTATAAATATCAAAATTGTCACACCCCGAGGCTACCCCCTAGACATAACATGGTGCTTAGTGTCACAAGTTACCCCAAGCTAACCCATGGTTTGGCATATCAAGATAATTTTAGTTAAAAACATATATTGGGCAGAAGCTGAAAATATTTTAATATCTGAAGTGGGAAAGAGCCCAAAATATCTGAATATAAAAATATATATAGCATATAATGATGACTGAAAACAAAATTAACAACTTAATAGATGAATCAAGTCTATGTCTGAAAGACTCTAATTGATATGAGTTGTTGGGATATGCCCTAGCTAACCTAATAATCTAAAACTGAAAAGTAAAAACTGGAAGCTAAACCATGTCTATCGTCCTCGAACCATGAGGACTCACCAATGAAGCTACTGAGTGAGGACTGGAAGTTGATCTAAGCATGGTCTGGATGCTGAGCACCTGAACCTATATCATAAAATAATGAAGCACAAAAGTATGCGACAGTACTTCGAAGGTACTGAGCATGCATGATATATGCAATATTGTATAACATAGTGAGTGAAATAGAAACATATAGTAAAACATAAACTTATAGATAAGATGAATGCAATGACCAAGTAACTATCATGAGTATATAGCATGCTGAATTGAATAACAGGATACAAGGTCAATGCAACATGAGTCAGAATGTGGGAGGTACTATTAACCGACAAACCCCAAACTGAGCTAATTGTGAGGCCATCCTATAACCCTGCATGAAAGGGTGTTCATACCTTGGAAAGGTTACAAACAAGTCTAACGTGGATCCACTAAACTAATGTCCCCAAGGGACAGAGGTGTGCAACCTAATCTGACAATTAACCCCTCTTAACACCTATAGTGGTGCCGTAATTCTGGGATTGAGGACTGCTACTAAAGGAATTCACCTAATTTAATAGCTAAGCCTTTATCCCATCATCCGCTTGGTACTAAGTCTACTCCCAATGCAAATCTAAGCAATGAAAATGTAAACTGAAGTAATGGATAGGTCAAATACTGATAATTATCTGAGAATGCAACATACATATACTGAAGGATATGGCATTCGAATTCTGAATCATGATTGTCTGAATTATCTTCCTAGCTAGAATAATTTAAGACTAATGAAATTAACACATGCTAGGGTTTCTAAGTCCTGTACACATGACTATACTAATTCTCCAAGAAAATAGGAATGAAATATCATATAAGCAGTAGCATCTGAATTGCAATGAATCCCTAAGATTTAGGAACCCTAGGTCTGAATATTTCATGGGGAACTGATGAATTGACTAAAATTAGGGACCTAATGGGTGAAAGGAACCCACTAGTGAAATTCCACATACCTGGTGGAGAACTGATGGAGAAATCCCTTGGATTCTTGGGGCTGAGCTTGATGAACCTTCTGCCTGTTCTTGAGAGAAACCTATCGCCTATTTTCTACTATTTCTTTCTATGTCTGATGATTTTAGGAGAATAGGTGATTTAGGTAGTTTTTGATTAATTAATTAGGCTTAGAAAAATGACATAGATTAGGCCTTATAAGAGGTAGGAAAAGTATGGAATACCCCTGGGAAAATTCAAAGAAAACTGCTGAAATTTGTGACTCAGGTTCCACAGATGGGTTCCACGACTCATGGAAACTTCTACGGCTCGTGGAATCCTGTCGTGGTTCCTGGACCTGAAATTTGGGCTACTGGAATTGGGTTTTACGACTTGGATTCACGACTCAATGATCCTTTCACGGTCTGTAGAACCCAATCGTGGTTGTCAGAGGAATAGTTGGCCTCTGGTCTGGTTCCACGATTTGGGTTCACAGCTCATGGATCCTTCCAAGGTCCATAGAACCCAATCGTGGTTCTCAGAGAAATCTTTAGGTCTCTGATCTCATTCCACAGGTCTAGTCCATGACTCATGAAAACTTTCACGGGTCGTGGATCCAACTCGTGATTCCGGCTGACAGTTGGAAAAAATATTTTTTTCTGGTTTTCTTAGCTGAGTCTAGGCTTGGAAGCTCTGGGGTGTTACAATATCTCCGCCTTGGGATCATTCATCCTCGAATGAAAACTAAACAAGCTGAGTTTAGAGCAAAAGAGTTGTAATACGTACAAAATGAATCCTAGAAACTAATATCTTACTGAACTGAGTCCCATGAGTATGCAACTATGCTGAAATTTAAGAATAGCTGAGGGAATATGATATTGAGACTGAAATACATGAGAGTAAATTGAGAAATGCGAAAGGAACTATTACCTCAAGCTGAAACTGAATCGGAGGGAAAGAGGTGAGGGTACTTAGTCATCATGGCTGCTTATGCTTCCCAAGTAGCTCCCTCTACGCACTAATTTCTCCACCAAACTTTTACCGAAGTGACTTCCTTATTTCTCAAATTACGAACTTGACAGTCAAGAATATCAACTAAAACCTCCTCATAGGTAAGGCTATCCTTCACCGCCACACTCTCTAAAGGTACTATCAATGCCGGATCACCCACACACTTCTTCAACAAGGAAATGTGAAAGACTGGATGAACTGCTGCTAGTTCTGCTGGCAGCTCTAACTCATAGGCCACATTACCAACCCTTTTCAAGATTCTATAAGGACCTACATACTTGGGAATAAGCTTTCCTTTCTTGCAAAATCTAATCACCCCCTTCATGGGTGACACTTTCAGAAAGACCTAATCATCGATCTTAAACTCTAAATCCCTTCCCCTCACATATGCCTAAGACTTTTGATGACTCTGAGCTGTTTTCAATCTTTCTCTGATGAGCTGAACTTTTTCCATAGCCTCATGAACCAAATATAGCCCAAACAAGGCTGCTTCATCTACTTCGAACCAACCTACTGGAGACCTTCATCTACACCCATAGAGTGCCTCATATGGGCCTATCTGAATAATAGAGTGGAAACTATTATTATAGGCGAACTCTATGAGGGGTAGGTGATCATCCCAACTACCCTTAAAATTGATCACGCAAGCTCTCAACATGTCCGCTAAGGTCTGAATGGTATGCTTTGCCTGACCATCTATATGCGGATGAAATGTTGTACTGAGATTCACCTGAGTACCAAGATCTTTCTGAAAATATCTCCAGAAATAAGATGTACATTGAGGACCCCTATCTGAGATTATAGGCAAGGGAACCCCATGTAACCTAACTATCTCGCTGATATAGAGTCTCGCATAGTCCTCCGCTGAATTTGTAGTCTTGACAGCTAATAAGTGAGCTGACTTAGTGACTATGTCCATTATCACCAAAATAGAGTCATGATGTCTGCGACTATGAGGTAAACCCATAATGAAATCCATATTGATCACCTCCCACTTTCAAGTAGGAATGCTAATCTCCTGAGTCACACCTCCTGGTTTCTGATGTTCTACTTTAACTACTGACAGTTGGGTCACTTAGCCAAAAAATTTGCGCTGTCCCTCTTCATGTTGTTCCACCAATAGACTTCCCGTAGATCATGATACATCTTAGTGGAATGTGGATGAATAGAATATCTAGAATTATGGGCTTCTGTAAGGATCTTCTGCCTCAACTCACCCACATCAGGTACACATAAATGTCCCTGGTAGCGGAGCATACCATCTCCCCCTTGGGAAAAAACCTCCACCCTCTGAGAAGAACTGTACCTTTCAAATAAAGCAATATGGGATCACTGTCTTGTTTCTCTTTAACCTCCGCTACAAATAAAGATTCTGACCCATTATGGACTATCACACCACCATTTGTGGTGTCCATAAGGCAAACTCCTAAACGAGCAATCCTGTGAACATCTCTGACTAGTTATTCTTCTCTTTCTTAACATGTGACACACTACCTATAGAAAGTATGCTGAGGGAATCAACCACTACATTGGCCTTACATGGGTGGCAGAGCACATTCATATCATAGTCTTTGAGGAACTCAAGCTATCTCCTCTGAAGAAGATTCAACTCTTTTTGGGTGAACACGTACTGGAGGCTCTTATGATCTTTGAACACATCAACATGAACTCCATACAAGTAGTATCTCCAAATCCTTAGGGCAAACACAATAGTTGCAAGCTCGAGGTCATGAGTTGGGCAGTTCTTCTCATTGACCTTAAGTTGTCTGGAGGAATAAGATATGACCTTACCCTATTGCATTAACACACAATCTAGGACGACCCTGGATGCATCGAAATAATGCACGAAGCCATCTGAACCCTTTGGTAGAGTTAAAATAGGAGTTGTATTCAACCTGGTCTTCAATTATAGGAAGCTCTTCTCACACTCATTTTATCACTGAAGCTTGACCTTTTTCTAAGTCAACTTGGTTAATGGGGCAGCTATGGATGAAAATCCTTCCATAAACCTCTTGTAATAACCAGCCAAACACAAGAAACTCCTGATGTCTATCGAAGAGGTGGGTCTGGGCCAGTTCTTTACTGCCTCAATCTTCTGAGAATCAATTGGGATGCCTTCACTAGACACCACATGACCAATAAAAGTAATTGATTTCAATCAAAACTCACACGTACTGAACTTGGTGAATAACTGGCAGTCTTTGAGAGTCTGTAGAATGAGCCTCAGATAATTTGCATGCTCCTCCTTATTTCGAGAATGAACAAGGATATAATCAATGAAGACAATGATGAACATGTCCAAATACTGTCTGAACACCTTATTCATTAAGTTCATGAAAGCTGCATGAGCATTGGTTAGTCCAAATGATATAACTATAAATTCATAGTGACCATACCAAGTCCTGAAGGCTATCTTGGGGATGTCACTATCTTTGACTCTGAGCTGATGATAGCCGAATTTGAGGTCTATCTTAGAGAAGCAACTAGCACCCTGAAGTTGATCAAACAAATCATCAATCCTAGGTATGAGATATTTATTGTTGATTGGGACTTTCTTCAACTTGCGGTAGTTTATGCACATCCTGAGAGAACCGTCTTTCTTATGCACGAAGAGAACTGGAGCATCCCATAGAGAGATGCTCGGACTAATGAAGCCCTTATCTAGAAGGTCTTTCAACTATTTTTTCAATTCCTTAAGCTCAGTTTGAGCCATTCTGTTTGGAGGAATCAAAATAGGCTGGGTATCTGTAAGTATATCTATCCCCAAGTCAATTTCCCTTTCGGGAGAAACTCCGGAAAGATCTTCTGGAAACACTTCTGGGAACTCACTCACCAATGGAACTTACTCAAGAGTTGGGGTTTCAGAGTTGGAATCCTTAACCTGAACAAGATGGTAGATATACACGTTGGAAATTATTTTTTCTGGCCTTAAGGTAAGAGATGAATCGACCTATAGGCACTTAGGTACTACCCTTCCATTCTAAGACTGGATCGTTTGGAAACTGAAACTGAACGATCTTATTTATGTAATCAACTGATTCATAATATGAATGTAACCAATCTATGCCTATAATAACATTGAAGTCAGTCATTTCTAACTCTACTAGATCGACTAAGGTGACTTTCTGGGAAACTGTGATAGGGAAATTTTTGTATACAGGTCTGGCTATAACTGGGTCACCAACTGGAGAAGATACTGAGAAGGGTTATGGGAGGATTTCTGGACTCACACAAAAGGTTACTGCTATAAAAGAAGTTACAAAATAAAGTGTATCCCCTGGGTCTAATAATGAATAAACATCTAATTGGAAGACCTGCAATGCAACCTTGACCATATCATTAGAATCCTCCTGGTCCTATCAAGTCTGAATGGAATATAACCTATTATGGCACTGACCACCACCTGTACAAGATGAGGCACCCTACTGAGTGGGGTGACTCGCCGGAGCTATCATAGAAGTGGCTTGATTCTGTGGGCGAATATCCTTGCCCTTATAAGAAGCTGTTGGACAATCCCTTCATTCTGTGGCCTGGCTTTCCACATCCAAAGCAATTTCCACTACCTGTCATACACTCACCCAGGTGGTTTCTACCACACTTCTTACAAACTGGATGAGTGCACCCGCTAGTAACTGTATCTTGGGACTTAGAGCTTGGGGCTCTATCTCATTGGTCCTGTCTAAACTTAGCCACTTGGGCACTAGCAGAAGATAGAGCTGGAGCTAAATATTTCTCATGGAACTGTGAGCGGTTACAATCCTCTGATCTCTGTTGAGAGTAGTCAAAGTCACCTGTCCTAAATCTCTTACTGTCTCCTCTACTCTCTTTGATTTTCTCTTTCTCAATCTACTGATCATAAGTAACCAACCAGGAGATATCCATTTCCTTAACAAGCATGGCGGTTTTTCATTCCTTGACCACATCATTGGACATCCCAGATACAAATTTACTCCGGGATCTGGAGTCAGCCACTATTGTTGGGGCATACTTAGACAGTTGTGTGAACTTGAGTGCATACTCTTTCATACTCATATCATTCTGCTTCAAGTTTATGAATTCCTGGACCTTGGCTTCTCTGAGCTCAAGTGGGAAGAACCTGTCCAAAAATGCAGTCTTGAACTAGCTTCAATCCACTGGACCTTTATTTGCACAACGAGACTCCTTCCACTACTCTGATACCCTAGGACACTTAAACATGATACTCTGATACCATGTTTTTTACACCCCGAGGCTACCCCCTAGACGTAACACGGTTCTTATTGTCACAAGTTACCCTAAGCTAACCCATGGTCTAGCATATCTAGACAATTTCAGCTAAAAACATATACTGGGTAGAAGATGAAAATAATTTAATATCTGAAGTGGGAAAGAGACCAAAATATCTGAATATAAAAATATATATAGGGTATAGTGATGATTGAAAACAACACTAACAACTCAATACCTTAATCTAGTATATGTCTGAAAGCTTCTAACTGATATGAGTTGCTGGGACATGCCCCCAGCTAACTCAAATATTTTGAAACTAAAAAATAAAGACTGAAAGGTAGAGCATGTCTATCATCCTCAAACCAATGAGGACTAACCAATGAACTGCTGAGTGAGGACTAGAAGTCGATCTAAGCATGGTATGAATGTTGAGCGCGTGAACCTACATCATAAAATGATGTAGCACAAAAGTATGCATCAATACTTCGAATGTACTGAGCATGCAGGATATATGCAATGTTGAATAACATAGAGACTAAAATAGAAACATATACTTAAACATAAACTGATAGATAAGCTGAATGGACCAAGTAAGTATCATGTGTATATAGCATAATGAATTGAATAACTAGATACAAGGTCAATGCAACATCAGTCTGAATGTGGGAGGTACTATTAACTGATATACGCCAAGTTGAGCTAATTATGGGGCAAACTTGTAACCCTAGATGGAAGGGTGTTCATACCTTGCCAAGGGTACAAACATGTCTGACGTGGATCCACTAAACTGAGGGATAGAGGTGTGAAGTCTAATCTGATAGTTGACCCGACACCATAATTCTGGGATTAGGGGACTACTACTAAAGGTCTTAGCATAATCTGACAGTTAAGCCTTCATCCCATCATCCGCTTAGTAATAAGTCTACTCCCAATGAAAATATAAGAAATAAAAATGCAACTGAAGTAATGGATAGCTCAAATACTGATAATCATCTTAGAAAGCAACATATATATATACTGAAGAATATGGCATTGAAATTCTGAAGCATGATTTTCTGAATGATCTGCCTAGCAAGTATAATTTATGACTACTAAAATTAACACAAGCTAGGGTTTCTCAGTCTTGTACATATGACTATACTAATTCTACAAAAAAATAGGAATTAAATATCATATAAGCAGTAGATCTGAATTGCAATGAATCCCTAAGTTTTTGGAACCCTAGGTCTGAATATTTCATGGGGAACTAAAGAACTGACTGAAATCTAGGGACCTAATGGGTAAAAGGGACCCACTAGTGAAATCCCACATACCTGGTGGAGAACTTATGGAGAAATCTTTTGGATTCTTGGCGCTGAGCTTGAAGAACCTTCTGCCTGTTCTTGAGAGAAAACTATCGCCTCTTTTCACCTATTTATTTCTAAGTCTAATATTTTTGGAGAATAGGTGATTTAGGTAGTTTTTTATTAATTAATTAGTCTTAGACTAAGCATAATGATGTATCTTAGGCCTTTTAAGAGGTAGGAAAAGTCTGGAATACCCCTAGGAAAATTAAAAGAAAACTGTTTAAATTCGCGACTCAGGTTCAACGGATGTGTTCCACGACTCGTGGAATATTCTACGGCTCGTGAAATACTGTCATGGTTCCTGGACCTGAAATTTGGGCTACTAGAATCGGGTTCCACGACATGGGTTCATGACTCATGGATCCTTCCACGGTTCGTAGAACCCAATCATGGTTCTCAGAGGAATGGTTGGCCTTTGGTCTGGTTCCACGACTTGGGTTCATGGCTCGTGGATCCTTCCACAGTCCATAGAACCCAATCATGGTTCTCAGAGAAATCTTTATTCTTTGATCAAATTCCACAGGTCTATTCCATGACTCGCAGAAACTTCCATGGGTCGTGGATCCAACTCATGATTCCGGATGACAGTTGGAAAATTAATTTATTTTGGTTTTCTGAGTTAAGTCTAAGCTTGAAAGCTCTGGGGTGTTACAAACATGAAATCCTTACAAGTAATTCCTCCAAATCTTTAGGGCATGAATAACTGCATCCAACTCTAAATCATGGGTCGGGTAGTTCTTGTCATGCTTCTTTAATTGTCTAGAAGCATAAGCAATTACCTTTCCGAGTTGTACCAGAACACAACCAAGCCCGATGCCTAAAGCATCACAATACACCACGTAGCCTTCTGGACCCTTTGGTAAGGTCAAAACTGGTGATGAAGACAAATTATCTTTTAACTCCTAGAAACTTTTCTCACAGGCTATGGACCACTGAAACTTAGCTGCCTTTTGAGTCAGCTTCATCAAGGGTGCTAAAAGTGAAGAGAATCCTTCCACGAACCTTCTATAATACTCTGCAAACCCCACCAAGCTATGAACTTCTGTCGGGGTTGTAGGCCTAGGCCAAGTCTTCACAGACTTAATCTTCTATGAATCAACTAGAATATCTGATACAATATGGCCTAAAAAGGCCACGGAATGCAACCAGAACTCACACTTTGAGAGCTTAGCATACAATCTCTAATCTTGAAGTACATGAAGCACTGCACGAAGATGGTCTCTATGCTCATCCTCTGATCGCGAGTATACCAAAATATCATTAATAAACACAATGATAAATAAGTCTAAAAAAGGCGTGAATATACTATTCATCAGGTCCATAAATACTACTGTGGCATTCATCAACCCGAAAGACATCACAAGAAACTCAAAATGGCCATATCGGGTCCTGAAGGCTGTCTTTGGAATATCACTCTCCCAAACTTATACTTGATGGTACCTTGAACGTAAATCATTCTTTGAGAAATATTTGGCACCCTATAGCTGGTCAAATAAGTCATCAATCCTTGGCAGCGGGTATTTGTTCTTAATAGTCATCTTGTTCAGTGTCGATAATCTATGCACATTCTTAGTGAGCCATCTTTCTTTTTTACAAACAATACTAGCGCACTCTAATGTGAAGCACTAGGCCTGATAAAGCCTTTATTAAGCAAGTCCTTCAATTGCTCATTTAACTCTTTCAGCTCAGCTGGAGCCATCCTGTAAGGAGGAATTAAAATTTGTTGAATACCTGGCAGCATATCAATAGCAAAGTTGATCTCACGCTCTAGGGGGAATACCAGGAAGCTCATCTGGGAACACATTTGGGAACTCATTAATCACTGGAATAGACTGAAGAGTAGGTGGTTCACCATCAATATCTTGAACTCAGACAATATGATAAATGCAGCCTTTAGTGATCATTTTCTTGAACTTAAGATAAGAAATAGACCTTCATTTTTGCGTTGCCGCCTTACACTTCCACTCTCGAATTACTTCCCTTAGAAGGTGGAATGTAAAAGTCTTTGCTCGATATTCAACATTGGCAAAACAAGATGCTAGCCAATCCATGCCCATAATAATATCAAATCCAAGCATCTATAGCTCTATCAGGTCTATAGGGGTCTGATGGCAAACAATATCTACCATACAATCTCGATAAAGCCTCTAGGCAATAATAGAGTTGCCAACTGCGGCAGACACAACAAAAAGACCACTGTAATAGCTCTGGTATTGTATACAACTTCCCATCAAGTAATGGAATAACACACGATAATATAGAACCTGGATCTGTCTAAACATAAACACAGTGGGAGCAACCACCCAATATACCTGTCACAACATCTGGCGATGACTATGAATCCTGATGGCCTGTAGTGTATATATGCAATTATGGCCACTGCTGGAACTAGATGCTCCCTCTTGGCATTGACCTTTACCTAATAAAATCTGGGAACCACGCTTTATAGGATATACTAAGGAAGATGGTCATGTTGCTAGTCTGTCTATATTTGTTGAACCTTGCTAGTCCCTAAATGGACAATATCTTTGTATATGACCCTTTTGGCCACAAAAATGCATGTTGTGGAGCCCTGATGGCAGCTCCTGGCATATGTTTATTACATGTATCACAATGTGGCATAACTGATCTAAAGTGCTCTAGGACCTTATACTACTATGAGCCAGATGCTCGTGATCTCCCACCCAGACCTTACCACCCTCAGTAATGAAACCTTCTACCTTATGAATGTTATAGTGAGGTCCTAGGTGGTCTCCCAGAATATCAAGGTCTAGAGCCACCCTGGGCCTCTATCTAAAACACATGGGCTTAGATCTTTTTTGTTGCCGTCTCTCAACTCTCTCAATCATAATTGTTGATGTCAAAGCACCTCTATGTTGTATGTATTAGCATGAATTCGCATGATTTTCACATTATCATTATGTGAGGTTTGGGTACAAGCCCAATAAAATCGTAACTCAAAGAACTCAACCCTTATGACTTAGCTCTATAGTACGATTTGAGAAAGAAAAAGGGTAACTTTCCTAAACAATGTTTGTAGCTTCCTTCTTATAAAATGTGGTGCACAACACACTTATAAACAAGACACTACTAGACACGGCTTGCAGAATCCCTAGGATACAATGTTGCTCTGATACCAAGTTTGTCACACCCTAAACTCGGGATGTGCAACTAGCACTTAATGCCAAAACATAGGCCAAAGTTGACCCTGCTGAAATATTTTCTAATGGCGCATAGTAGCCACGCACAATCAAGAAAACAAAAAAGTATATCTCGGCTTAAAAATCAGCACTCGACCAGCAAGGCCCTTGTCAACAACTCTAGAAAGAAAATAGCTACTCCCAACAGTTCATATAAAGCAATAAGCAGGTAGCACATAAGTCCTGTTTAGGCCGTCGAGACGACCATGATATGTAGGAATAAATAAATGCTATGAGGGCCAATCGAGGCCACCATGATCTCTATACAAAAATTGAAAACATGTATATACAATGTAAACTAGGCCAATGAGCCACTAAACTTCCAACAAAATAACAAGAAGGCCCAATTGGCTAACAAGCTATAGCTAATAAACATACAAGGCCAAAATGGCCACAATCGTAGCTATGCAACATAACTGACTAGTCTGCAAGCCTTTATGAATATAATACTTGGTGGGATAGGGCCCCAACCTACCCAAAAATTATAAACAGCAAAAAGGGCAAACCTTTGAGACTTTGGCAACCCTTAAAAGAAAAGGAGTCAACCAACCTGCTGAAAGCTCGGCTATGCTATCCGATAGGTCTATTTTGTCATTGCTCAGAACATGCAGGCATAAATACAGCACCCCCAGGCAATGGGGCGTCAATATGAAATAATGTACCGAGTATGTAAGGCAAACTAAAATTGAAATTGAAATGTAAGAACTTAAGCAAAAAGGGTAGGATGAACACATAAGTACAAAATCTTACCTTTCTACAATAATGAAGCAGCACATAGCAAATAATAACTCGATGTGTCCCCCATAAGCCCGGAAGGTACAAATAGCACACCATCGCTATAAGTCCTAAAGAAATCAAACAATTGCTAAATACCCATAGACCTCAGTGATAATCTGATCTAAACTGTCTGAATGTACATGTGTCGTGAGTCAGTACAACTCTGAGGCTCTATGGTACTATATAAGTGTTTCCCCATAGGTACAGCCTACTCATCCCGTAGGTATGGTATGCCCAGCTCGAAGGTGTAGTAATATAGTATAATTGTTGTATCGTAGGTACAACCTGCTCATCCCATAGGTATGATCTGCCCAGGACGAAGGCACGGTAATATAATGTGATTGTTGCCCCCTAAGTATAGCTTGCTCATCCCGTAGGTATGGTCTGCGCGGCCATAAGGCACGATAATAGTTACCAAAATATAGACTCCAAAACCCTATAGTGTTATTTTCTGCTGAGGCCAAAACAAGCTCATAGGCGGTAGCAAGACGATAAAAACAACACAAAAAGATCATGTTATCATAGGGTGACCTCAATACAGTCATAACATGCTTTTCTAGGCTTCTAAGTAAGGAATAGAGTGTTGCTGATAGTCGCTATATCATGTTGTGGGAAAAACTCAATACTATAAGGTCACTAGTCGAATAACAATATTACACAGGCTATACAAGATTTACCCTTAAGGTCATGCCAGAAAGTAAAAAAGAAGGCTTGACATATCTTTAAAGTGAAGCCCCAAAGGTGTTGCTATGAATCTTGACAAACCAAATGTAATGCAACAAATGTGAGAATCAACAAGGCTGTAAGAACGAGCCATAACCAATTGATAAGGCATAAATATCACACTCGCGACCAGCTAAGTTCAAATTATAAAATTATGCTACCAACAATAATAAACAATAATTAAATTAGACAACATTATGGTAACCACATCTCGAAGGAGCGACGAGCTCCTGAGGTACTATTTTATGGCATACATCGTGTCGTTCAATCTAACAACTATCATATGTGACTTGTTTTGATCCTTTTCGGTAAGTACTTGGAAAACATGGCTTTGTTTATTGAAAAAAAGAGTTCGTTTTGAAAATCTAAGTTGAAGTTCAAAACATTTTCTCAATAATAAAAGCAAGAGTCGCCACTTAGTTTTTTAAAAAGTAAAAACTAAGAAAAACTTATAAAGGATTTTAAAACCCCAAACCAGATAAAGGTTTCAAAATCGAGAGATTAAGGGTAAGGGTTCAGCTTAATACTCTTGGAAGGGTGTTAAGGCAACAAGAGTATCCGCTAACTCGCGGTTGCCCGAGCTTGTTTGCAAAATCAACTTATTTGACTAAATTTTGGAAACAGAATTGATTTATAAAACATCTTGTTTTTATAAAGAAGAGGATTTTAGAGGATAATTATGAAAAAGGTTGTTTTATAAAAGATAATATAAATAGGTCCATTTTTATACTCACGGAAAGAAAAGAGTTGAAATTAAACAAATTGAGTAAATGAAACAGTAATTATCAGAAAGTTTGATTCCTTTTGGGGATAATTTAACTATGTTTCGCAAAGTTAGTCCAATTATACAATCAACTTAGTCAACCAAGTAATTAAAACAAGAAGACAAATTAAAACACTAATCCTGTCCTAATACTAGTGTGTGGGCCCTCTTTAGGCCCACCGCCGATTTCCAATTTGTACTTAGTCCGATTCATCAATTTTCAGCCCTTTGGGCTACTGTTGCTGCCAAATTTTATGGGCTTGGCCCACTCTAAACTTTGTTCAGTCCATTTGGACTTTTGCCGATGTGGATCATTTCTATTGGGCTTGGCCCATTTCTCTCCACTGCTGCCGCTGCTGCCTTTAATATTTTATCCCTTTTGGGCTTATCCATGCTGGACCATCAGATAATGTTGGGCTAAGCCCAACTAAAAGATGCAGGGGAATTTTGGGATTGGACTCCACCGGATTTCATACATAGAAAGAGTAGAATAAATAAAGATTAGTAAATATTTTAACTAAATTAAGCACAAAAAGTAATTTAAACAATATAAATTTCACACTTAAAAGAAATATACACCAATACAAAGGTACTTATACCAAGTTAAAGCATATGAAACAAGGATATTCATACAATAAAATCACTAATTTTATCACTTAAGACATATACTTTGTAAGACTTGGACATTTTCAAACTCTTATAGAGGCTAATCATTTTGCAGAAATCATAAGGGGGCAAGGGATTGATTATGATAGAGTATGTAAGTACAGATATACAAAATTGAGAAGAAATGATACAAGTCATAAACTCAGCGTACTCGACCATATTCAGTCACTTTCAACACTCAAAATTTAAATAGAGAGCATGCAGATTCTGTGTTAAAAAGGGACCTTGGAACAGTTCCAACACAAATCATTTAAGGAAGGAGACTAGTTAAAGAGCCTAATGTAGATGTCACACATTAACCACAGACAAATCAAGCAGGCTGAACAAGTTTTTAACATTGATTACTAGCAAAACTAATTGGAAATCACACAAGAATACAATGGGGGGTATATGAGAAAGCTATTATCATGGTAGAGACCAAAATCATTTCACAGTCCATAAATGTGATATACAAAGTAGGCAGTAAAGTAAATATCTTGATGAAGATGAAACAGAGGAACCTACAGGGGTGAGGAGCGTGCCATGAGGGGACATGCCTCACCTCTAGCTCCTAATCATAACAGAACTTTCACACATAACAACACAGAGTTCATATTTTAAGACTTAGGCTTAAGCAAATTCTAATGCATGGTTAATAGGCTCACACATAGTCATTTAGCATGATCAATTCATTAAAGGAAAAGGGGAAGGGAATATGGTTGAATATAGGGAAATCAGGGGAAAAGGAGATGAGAGTTGAACAATGATAACCATTCTAACAGCAAGTCTAAGCTTATAGCATTTCATGTCACAAATAAAGAATTATATAGAAGTCATGAAGCTTTTAACAGGTCACAATGTTCAGATATTAATACACATAATAACTTTAAACATAAGTGAATAACACCATAACTTAACCAATTCATATACATAAGACCATTTTTAATATAAGCAAGACAATGAAGGGAAAGGGGAAGAGGAAAGCAGAATCAATGATAAGTTGAGGGATATAGGGGAAACATGAAGGGGTTGAGCATTCATATATCAGTAAACAAGTATAAAATCCATGCTTATAGTATTTACATGTCATACAGTTTAAACAAAACCAGTGGAACTATGGAAAATCAGTACTCAAAGTTCACCTAAACATCACCCTAAACATGAGAAAATAACATTTAGTAATTCATATATACAGGTTGATAACACACATAGCAAGAAACAGTAAAGGGAAAGAAGAAAACAAGACAAGAGTAAGACCAAAGAAACTAAGAGTAAACATGAGAGGGTCAAGTGTTTATTAACGAATCAAACCAATTCTAAATTTCAACAACAAATTCATACTCATTTAGATATCACATAGGTCGACCAAAGTTAGTAAAAAACCATGAGATTTACTAAGAGAAATCAGTGTTCCAAGTTAACCTACACATGAGAGGATAACATTAGGTAGAATCAATAGGCAAAATGGGGGCCTGATCATGACAAAGGGGTTGGGGAAAAAACAAGAGAAAAATCAAACATTTCATGAACAAAACAGGACAGGTTTTACATCATAGCATTCACATCATTTAGCAACAAATTTGCACTTACATCTATTGTTCTAACAAATCAAACACAGCCAGTGGAAACCCTGATGTTTCTAAATGAAATCACTACTCAAACTTACCATAACAACAGTCTAAAATCAAACCACGTGTCCTTAAGCTAACAAACAAGACAAAAAATCCAAATTTACTCGACTTGAATATTACATAATGTAAAAAGGAAAAGAAAATAGTAAAGAGAAGAGGGTGAGGGGTATACCTTTTTTAGGGAAACAACTTGTAACTTTGAACCTCATCGGAAAGACTCACCACAACCGGATTAGTAGCAAACTTGTTAGAACTCTAATTTTTAGTGTTTATTTTCCAAGCTAGTTGACCGGTTTCGTGAGGTTAGAGAATCGATTCTCCAGAACCCCCAATATTTCCCCAAAGTTAGTTGCCTCACATGCAGCAAAAAGGGGGCTATTTATAGGGATTTTTGGGCAAAAATGTGGGGGGGCGGAAACAAGAGGGGTTTTTTGGGAAAACCCCTTGAGAATTTTTGAAATCCTTGGCTGGAAAACGTTACCCAGCAAGAGAATGGTACGAGTTGTATGAATTATGTAATGACCCTTCCGGTCATTTACACGTTTCTGCCTTTCTTTTACCATTAGAGCTTACTTGTAGCGGCCCATGTCATTTATGGCTTGTCGCGACCGGTAGTTCGGTGCCCGGGACATTTATTTGGTCTTTATGGCCGTTCCTCATTTTAGAGCTTCAACTTTGGAAATATTTGACTTCCGACAACATGCTTGGTAATATCAAAGAATTAAACCAACGTTCTAGGTTAAAGGAATTCCTTACTCAAAAGTTCGAGTTAAAGAAATGCCTCGTGTAACACCTCACCCGTTTGGAAGGTTTAAAGTAACTCGTGCCTTTGGGGTAAGACTAATAGTGTCTAATATACTAATAAGGATGTGTTATGATGTATTTTAATGGAAAAATGGTCGTATGATAACTTTTGAAGTCAAGCAAGTTGGCGAAACAAAAGTCGGAAAAAGTTATTGTAAATTCCTTTAAGGAATTCTCTTCAAATTTGGGTTAAATGTCTTGGGGTGTTTCTCCGTATCTATAAAGATTTAGTGGGCCCCCGATATACCAAATTGAAGGTCTACGAGTCAAGTTTCCAACGCACTAAACCTTTCATCCATACAACTTCATAATAGAGAGATATTCACCTTTTTCGTAAGACTGCACAAGCAGACACGTCAAGGTGGGGCCCACATCCTAAGTCGGTTCAGCTTATAAAAGCTGATTTCTCCTTCATTTTAACTCATTATTTTCACCCAAAATGCACTAAAAATCAGAGGTAAAGTCCCTAAATAATCCATGGACTTTGATCCTTTCAATTCGGAACTTTAACGAAAATTGCTCTACGTCGCGAGCTCGTCATTTTGGTATAGTTTTCCCCGTCGATTTCATGGCGTATCTTCGTGGGTGTTGATGCAGTGAGCCAGAAGGTGTTTTCTGAGTATTTGGAAGTATCTACGGAGTTATATTGGTGAGGTATGGATCCCGTACACTTATCTATTTGTTGAATCAAGATTCTAAGCTTCTAGTAACGAAAAGTTGTATTTTTCGATAACTTGTAGTAGTTTCTTGTTGGATTTGGATATGTTTGTTGTTCCTGCAAGGAGGCAGGTTGTTAATCTTGGGATAATGAATATTTTTTTCAAGGAAATCTCTCCCCTACGACCCTCCTTCGTTATTATATGTTCTAGTATTGTTTTATGGATTTCTGAGCCCCGAAGTGGTATTTTGTATTTGTGGCTTTGGACAGCCCCTTTATCTTTTTATGTTTGGTTATTGTTGTGGTGTTTTGGTTGTGGTAAGGTGCTGGAGGTATTGGGAAATTGTGCGATTCTTTTTGGGATCGCATACGATAGTGATTGGATTGGACAACGTGAAGTACGCCTTGACATAGTGCCTCGGGAGCTCGTCGCTCCTTTGAGATGTGGTTAACATATTATTGTTGGATTTAGATGCCATTTCTTATTGTTATTGGCCTCATTTTATGTTTTGGAGTTGGCTGGTCGCGAGTGTGACATTAACATCTTATCAAATGGCTAGGGCTCGTTCTTGCAGCCTCGTCAATTCTAGCAATTGTTCCATTACCTTGGTTGGTCAGCCTTCATAGAGACTTATTTGGAGCTTTAGTTAAAAGTATTCTTTTGTGATTTGGAGCTTCCCAGAGCAGTTCGAGTCTGGACGACGCCATTCCCGCAGCTAGTCATCGGATGACAGGTAGGTTATGGTTTTCCCCTATCTAGACTCTGCGTATATAGGCTATAATTGCATGAATTAGCATCCTTGGATGGGTTGTTATAGGTTGGTACCCCAGACCTTGTCCGCCTTATGTCCATCTATTTCATACGTTGTTTGTAGTATTCGCATAGTACTGTATATTACCTTTGTGGTCCTGTGTGGCCTTGTATTGACTCTGGAACATAGATGGTGGGTTATTTGGGGAATGTCCGTGAGACCTGGACATAGAGATGATCCTTTTAGACTGGTTATGTCTGCTGAGTAGCTGTTGGGCCTGTGCAGGGCTGATAGGAGTTGTTGTGAGCCGTTGGGCTACTTTGATATTTGTGTGCGAGCATATCATCCATGAAAAAGGTTTTCCCCTGCATGTTTTACTACAGTTTTGGCTGCGAGCCACTACTGACAGTTTTCCTAAATCTGCATGGCCTTGGGGGCCTCTTTTTTTGGTACTGTTGATGATAGAAAAGGGGATTTTTGGATGTTTTCGCACTGATTTTATTACTGGTACTAGTCTCTGCGAGAAAGAGCACCAGAAATGACTTTATTACTGATACTAGTCTCTGCGGGGCGGAGCACTAGACTTGATTTACTACAGTTTTAGACCCGGTTACGCCCGGGCACCCTTGGAGGGGTTTTTGAGGAATTTTCTACTACTTTAGTCCTGGACAGGGTCTGGGCATGCATATTTGAGACTTGGTCTCTATCTTGATCCCGAACTTGCTTCCGGATGACATGTCTTGATACTGAGTTTTAGTATGGGCTCGGGGACCTCCATGGACCTTGCCGCTCTGGGACTGGGGCTTCGGGCTGCGTGCGCCAGAGGGAAGGGTATATGGTGGAGTAGAGGTATACAGGCCGAGTCCTTCCATGGAACCTGCCTGCTGGGCTCGATTGGCACCGGAGGAGGTACATACAGAGGTTCTATTTCACACATCATATCATATCATATCATGCATTGGATTCCACCTTTGTTTGCTGTGTGTTCAGTGTACGCTCCGGTAGTATGGGATGCCGGAGGGTTTGCTTTCACTTGATTGTGTTCCTCGGTTGTATGGGCGGCCGTTGGGACTGTAGGTAGACTATATTTACTCCTGTCTTTATTTAGAGCTCTTCTTGGCACCCGGTTCTTGAAAGATTAGTGATGGCTAGCCTATTGAGGCTTTGGTTGTGGGATTTTTGATTATTGAGAGGACTTTGGAGTCCTATCTTACTGAGGCACTTTTGTGTGTCCTTCTGAGCAGAGTGTGAGACTCTGGTTCTATTCTTGTGGGAAGCTGAGTGGTATCTCACGGTTATTGTGGCCTAGTTATTTCATCCTAGGGTTGTACTTGTGAGGTGATTCCCTGGTTATGCTATCATATGATTGGATTGGTGTTATGATTTCCTTCTACTGGTTGATTCCATTTTAAGTATGTTAGACTTCTCTCCATCTTTTCCTTCCACTTGAGTTTACCGGTATACCGCTATTTTCTCAATCCTCTCTCTACTTACTTATATTGTTGTGCAAGGACTCCAGGTGCGTTCTCCTTTCCTTCACATGTGATTCTGTGTAATTGTATCTCTGTGCTAGCATGTGTTGCTTAAAGCTCTTGGTTATGGATGATCTGTGCTAGCTCCTTGTGCCTTGCTTATTGCCTGAGTGACTGCCTTCTTGCTATTTGTTACTTACTGCTTTTATATCTTATATGCGCTCAGTCGGCCTATGATACCTACTGAGTACCCATGGTTTTTGTGCTCATACTACACTTCTGCACTTTTTTGTGCAGATATTAGCTGAGCTTTCGCCGTTGATCACGTTGGAGACTCGTGCAGCTTTTGGATCTTTGAGACTAGGGTGAGAGCCTAACGGTCGGGGCTTGTCTACATCTCATCTGTTGTACTGTTGCTCCTTGTACTTTCGGAGGCAATTTATGTTGTATTTTATTACTACTAGCACTTGTATTCTATTAGAAGCTTATGTACTGTTGATACCAAGTCTTGGGGTTGGTGTAGTTTCCTTTATATATCTATATTTGAGTTTTGTTTCTGCTTATTTCTGTGTGCTGGTGCGTTTTGGTTAGGTAGTAGCCCATTACTAACCGTTCTGGGCTACAGGAATTGGTTCGCCTACCGGGGGTTGTAGGTGACATTATGACCTGAGAAATCGGGTCGTGACAGCTTGGTATCAGAGCTCTAGGTTCATCGGTGTCATGGTATAGAAGCAAGTGTCTAAGTAGAGTCTCGTGGATCGGTACGATGACGTCTGTATCCTATCTGCGGGAGGCTACAGGGCATTGTTAGGAAAAGTTTCATCTTCTTGGCTCCTCATCGTGTGTTCCTGGCTCTATTGACTTCCAAACTTTGGTTGTTCATTCATTCTGAGATGCCTCATATGAGTGCGATAGCGGTTGGTGTGAGGCTTCTGTGCCTGCTGCTTCAATGCTTCCATTAGCGCCAGGACTCCAGAGTGAGGGTTTACTCTCCTAGATAGGGGGTGTGGGGTCAGCCCAACCTCCAATTGGATTTATAGCGACCTCAGCACCTCAAGACACCGTGGCTAGGACTTTGAGTCCTTCGGTGAGTGTTTCAGTACCTGGTTCTATGAGTGGTGCTTCAGTTATAGTTGAGCTTCTAGTTCTTCAGCAGGGTTGTCTGTCGGTATTGGAGTATGAGGTAAGATTTTACCATCGGACTTCATCTGGTATAGGATATTTTCGGTGTGGTGAGCATGGGCACTTTACTAGGATTTACCCCATGATTGTGTATCCCGGACAGCCTGGTTGTTATCATTGTGGAGAGATTGGTCACCTTTATAGATATTATCCCCAGCGCGGGCCGGTTGGGCATTTAGTTTTGACTACTCACTCCAGAGTTATATCCCATCAACTTGATACTCCTCTTGGTGGGCCAAAGGTAGAGGTTCCTGATATTATTTCTGCAGGTTAGGATTTTGCTACCTTCGACTTATGTTAGTCCCACTCGTGTTGCGACTCTATCCCTTCTATCGTGTAATTTCTTATATTTCTACCTGCTACTTGTTTAAGTTGTTTGGCTACCCGAATTGTAGTATCGATAAGTTATTTTATTAGTAGTTTATTCTTTAGTAGTGGATGGAGGTAAGTTAGCCTTGAGGGGTGTTTTCCCGGAGTTATAGCTCGTGGGTAGTTCTTGTTTTTCTATTTCTAGTTGGGTTACCCCTGTTTCATTATGATTTTGGACTTGTGGTTGAGTTGCACTTGTTGAACAGTCCTAGATGGTTGTTGCCTAGGCCTTTATCTAGTGTGGCTAGAGATCCGTGTGATGGTTCAGTGTGTTACTGGTAGTTGGGCCGGAATTGACATTTTGCCTCAGTTGGTAGATATTGGTTATGCTAGTGTGCATAGATTGGTTTGGTATCCCGAGTGTCTAGAGTCGACCCTCTTTGTTGATTAGTTTAGTAGGTTGGCAGGTATGTGGGTTGTTCCCATAGTCTCCTCCACTTCTTGGTCCGTTGGGTGTTTGGTTGTATCCCTAGCTCCAGTTCGAACGAATCTTGATCGTAGTTCTTTCGATGAGCTCTGGATATTGGCGTCATTATTGGGTCTTGACTTTAAGCACTTCCAACTAAGTGTTGATCGTAACCTCGTGGTTGGGTTGTATTTGTAAGCATTTCGGGTGAGTTAGGCATCCGGCCCATCCTTCTCCTTCTTTATTGAATTTGACGTGTAGCTATGAGTAGTGAGGTAATGGCTTCAGGTTCTTATTCGAGAAAGGATTTTTAAGGTTTAGTATGTGCTAAGGAAGCATTTTTGTTTAGTTGAAAAAGAAGGGAGATACTCTTTGTATGTGTTTATGTGTCCTCGTAGTTGCCTGAGGTAGCGATGAAGGTTTGCTTTGGGATTGTGTGTCGGTGATTCGATTCAGCTGTCTACACATTGTCGTAGGTTTTCCATCGATTGGATTTGTTTCAGTAGCAACTTTGGTGTTGGCAACTTGCATTTTCAGGCCTAGTTGGCTTGGGTTCTTAAGGGTTCATTGGCAGCATACAGGTTCGACCAAGGCTTTGGTTGGCAGTTTTGAAAGTTGGTGTTCAGAATCATAACTTGGCAGGTTACATCGGATGGTTTGTGGCAGTTTCTATTTTGTTGCAGCATCCTAGTGTCGGGAGGCAGTGGGTGCGGGCAACTTAGCTTCTTTAGTTGTGGATGCGGCTATTGGCCTTGGACACCTAGTCCTTGGCTAACCTCTGCAAGAGGCAATATATTCTAGATTTCAGCAGTGTTCTAGTTAGTACGAGGTTCTTCTACCATGGTTGGACGGACTCAGTGGCGTAAGTTTAAGCTTCAGTCGTGGTGTATGCTTTATGTAGTCGGCTTGTGCGGGTTGAGACTAGCGAGGCCATTTTGAGCTATGATGACACGTAGAGACTGGTAATAGCCATTCGTTTGCCCAGGATTTGAAAGCTTGTTTAATTGATTCCTCTGGAGTTATTGTTTATGTGTTGTTCTAGTATTGGTTAGACTCGGCCAGTATGGACGAGAAGTTCATTATGATATATGCTTCGAAGTGGTTGGTGTTTGCAGAACCAGTAGAGCGGTTGATTCGAGCCAAAGGAATGAGTTGAAAGTATATGCAAAAATTTCTATGGCTAGATGGTAACTTTGAACCCCGACACCTTTTCCCTTGCTTTCGGGTTGTTTGGACTTGATATTTGTGGCATGGTGGACTTCTTCCTGAGGTGAGATTCGTAAGGCAATTTCATATTCAAATGGTGTTCGAGTGTTCGGAGTAGCAGTAGTGTTTTCTAGAGTTTGGAGCTTGGCTTATCGTTATAGACTTCGTGGTAAGCTTACCACACTTCTTGCAGGATCATGGTTTTGGATTGGGTCTTTTGGGCAGATTGCCCTGGTTCATTCACTTTCAGCTGATTCAGACCTAGCACGGTTCAGTTAGCGAATTTGATGTTAGAAAAAAAATTGTTCGTTCGTTGGTTGGTCGTCAATCAAGGCAGGTAATTTCATTTTCAATGATATGCTACGGGTTGTTATCTTAGGTGTCAAAGGCTAGTAGCCTATATCTTGGCTTAAAACAAGTTTGAATAAAGTGGGTGACTTCGTTCGTGGTAAAGTATAAGCAAGAACTATGGATCTCCGGTGTGTCAGTTGATGCATCAAGGGTGGTTTGAGTGCAAATTTTATGCAGCTTCGTTTTTGTGGTGCTAAAGGATTCAGTTCAAAAAAAAAAGAAGGGCTTTTGCGGAACAGCGGGTTCATGAGTTAGAGTTTCGGGTTGATGGATTTTCTTGTAAACTTGGTATAGTTTTGAGGATTTGAGTTTTGTGTGTTGATAACCTTGGTACTCCGGTTTTGGTGTTGTGTAGGTGCTTTTTGGTTAAGATTCTCGAGGTTCAGTTTGGGTTGGCAGATCTTTGGAGGTTTAAATCTAGCTTGGCTAGTAAGAAATTAACGCTTGGTTGCTTTTTTTGGTTCTGTTCTATTGGGTGATGTCTGGTTGCGGAGGTTACCCGGGTTGTCTGAGAGAGTAGTGTGGGCGTTGTATCTGCTATTCTTAAATATCTGGTATTTTCTTCCTTCCTAACTTTCAGGGACGAAAGTCTTTTTAGTAGTGGATGATGTAATGACCCTTCCGGTCATTTACACGTTTCCGCCTTTCTTGTACCATTAGAGCTTACTTGTAGCAGCCCAAGTCATTTATGGCTTGTCGGGACCGGTAGTTCTGTGCCCGGGACGTTTTTTTGGTCTTTATGGCCGTTCCTCGTTTTAGAGCTTCAACTTTGGAAATCGTTGACTTCCGACAACATGCTTGGTAATATCAAATAATTAAACCAAGGTTCTAGGTTAAAGGAATTCCTTACACAAAAGTTTGAGTTAAAGAAATGCCTCGTGTAACACCTCACCCGTTTGGAAGGTTTAAAGTAACCCGTGCCTTTGGGGTAAGACTAATAGTGTCTAATATATTAATAAGGATGTGTTATGAGGTATTGTAATGTAAAAATGGTCGTATGATAAGTTTTGAAGTCAAGAAAGTTGGCGAAACAAAAGTCGGAAAAAGTTATTGTAAATTCCTTTAAGGAATTCTCTTCAAATTTGGGTTAAATGTCTTGGGGTGTTTCTCCCTATTTATATAGATTTAGTGGGCCCACGATATACCAAATCGAAGGTCTACGAGTCTAGTTTCCAACGCACTAAACTGTTCATCCATACGACTTCAGAATAGAGAGATATTCACGTTTTTGTAAGACTGCACAAGCAGACACGTCAAGGTGGGGCCCACATCCTAAGTCGGTTCAGCTTATAAAAGCTGATTTCTCCTTCGTTTTAACTCATTATTTTCACCCAAAATGCACTGAAAATCAGAGGTAAAGTCCCTAAATAATCCATGAACTTTTCTCCTTTCAATTCGGAAGTTTAACGGAAATTGCTCTACGTCGCGAGCTCGTTATTTTGGTATAGTTTTCCCAGTCGATTTCATGGAGTATCTTTGTGGGTGTTGATGCAGCGAGCCAGCAGGTGTTTTCTGAGTATTTGGAAGTATCTACGAAGTTATATTGGAGAGGTATGGATCCCGTACACTTATCTATTTGTTGAATCAAGATTCTAAGCTTCTAGTCACGAAAAGTTGTATTTTTCGATAACTTGTAGTAGTTTCTTGTTGGATTTGGATATGTTTGTTGTTCCTGCAAGGAGGCAGGTTGTTAATCTTGGGATATTGAATATATTTTTCAAGGAAATCTCTCCCCTACGACCCTCCTTCGTTATTATATGTTCTAGTATTGTTTTATGGATTTCTGAGCCCCGAAGTGGTGTTTTGGATTTGTGGCTTTGGACAGCCCCTTTATCTTGGTATGTTTGGTTATTTTTGTGGTGTTCTAGTTGTGGTAAGGTGTTGGAGGGATTGGGAAATTGTGCGATTCTTTTTGGGATCGCATACGATAGTGATTAGATTGGACAATGTGAAGTACGCCTTGAAATAGTACCTCGGGATCTCGTCACTCCTTTGAGATGTGGTTAACATATTATTGTTGGATTTAGCTGCCATTTCTTATTGTAATTGGCCTCATTTTATGTTTTGGAGTTGGCTGGTCGCGAGTGTGACATTAACACCTTATCAAATGGCTATGGTTCGTTCTAGCAGCCTCGTCGATTCTAGCAATTGTTCCATTACCTTGGTTAGTCAGCCTTCATAGAGACGTATTTGGGGCTTTAGTTAAAAGTATTCTTTTGTGATTTGGAGCTTCCCAGAGCAGTTCGAGTCTGGACGACGCCGTTCCCGCAGCTAGTCATCGGATGACAGGTAGGTTATGGTTTTCCCCTATCTAGACTCTGCATATATAGGCTATAACTGCATTAATTAGCATCGTTGGATGGGTTGTTATATGTTGGTACCCCAGACCTTGTCCGACTTTTGTCCATCTATTTCATACGTTGTTTGTAGTATTCACGTAGTATTGTATATTACCTTTGTGGTCCTGTGTGGCCTTGTATTGACTCTGGAACGTAGATGGTGGGTTATTTGGGGAATGTCCGCGAGACCCGGACATAGAGATGATCCTTTTAGGCTGGTTATGTCTGTTGAGTAGTTGTTGGGCCTGTGCAGGGCTGATAGGAGTTGTTGTGAGCAGTTGGGCTACTTTGATATTTGTGTGCGAGCATATCATCCATGAAAAAGGTTTTTCCCTGCATGTTTTACTACAGTTTTGGCTGCGAGCCACTACTGATAGTTTTCCTAAATCTGCATGGCCCTGGGGGCCTCTTTTTTGGTATTGTTGATGATAGAAAAGGGGATTTTTGGATGTTTTCGCACTGATTTTATTACTTGTACTAGTCTATGCGGGGTAGAGCACCAGACTTGATTTTATTACTGATAATAGTCTCTGTGGGGTGGAGCACTTGACTTGATTTACTACAGTTTTAGACCCGGTTATGCCCGGGCACCCTTAGAGGGGTTTTTGAGGCATTTTCTACTACTTTAGTCCTAGACAGGGTCTGGGCATGCATAATTGAGACTGGGTCTCTATCTTGATCCCGGACATGCTTCCGGATGACATGTCTTGATACTGAGTTTTAGTATGGGGTCGGGCACCTCCATGGACCTTGCCGCTCTGGGCCTGGGGCTTCGGGCTGCGTGCGCCAGAGGGAAGGGTATACGGTGGAGTAGAGGTATATAGGCTGAGTACTTCCATGGAACCTGCCTGCTGGGCCCGATCGGCACCAGAGGAGGTACATACAGAGGTTCTATTTAACACATCATATCATATCATATCATGCATTGGATTCCACCCTTGTTTGCTGTGTGTTCAGTGTACGCTAAGGTAGTATGGGATGCCGAAGGGTTTGCTTTCACTTGATTATGTTCCTCGGTTGTATGGGCGGCCGTTGGGACTGTAGGTAGACTATATTTACTCCTGTTTTTACTTAGAGCTTGTCTTGGCACCCGGTTCTTGAAAGATTAGTGATGGCTAGCCTGTTGAGGCTTTGGTTGTGGGATTTTTGATTATTCAGAGGGCTTTGGAGTCCTATCTTATTGAGGCACTTTTGTGTGGCCTTCTGAGCAGAGTGTGAGACTCTGGTTCTATTCTTGTGGGAAGCTGAGTGGTATCTCTCAGTTATTGTGGCCTAGTTATTGCATCCTAGGGTTGTACTTGTGAGGTGATTCCCTGGTTATGCTATCATATGATTGGATTGGTGTTATGATTTCCTTATACTGGTTGATTCCATTTTGAGTATGTTAGACTGCTCTACGTCTTTTCCTTCCACTTGAGGTTACCGGTATACTGCTATTTTCTCAACTCTCTCTCTACTTACTTATATTGTGGTGCAAGGACTCCAGGTGCGTTCTCCTTTCCTTCACCTGTGATTCTGTGTAATTGTATCTCTGTGCTAGCATGTGTTACTTGAAGCTCTTGGTTATGGATGATCTGTGCTAGCTCCTTGTGCCTTGCTTATTGCCTCAGTGACTGCTTTCTTGCTATCTGTTACTTACTGTTTTTATATCTTATATGTGCTCAGTCGGCCTATGATACCTACTGAGTACCCATGGTTTTGGTGCTCATACTACACTTCTGCACTTTTTTTTATAGGTATTAGCTGAGCTTTTGCCGTTGATCACGTTGGAGACTCGTGCAGATTTTGGATCTTTGAGATTAGGGTGAGCGTCTGACGGTCGGGGCTTGTCTACATCTCATCTGTTGTACTGTTGCTCCTTGTACTTTCAGAGGTAATTTATGTTGTATTTTGTTACTACTAGCACTTGTATCCTATTAGAAGCTTCTGTACTATTGATACCACGTCTTGGGGTTGGTATAGTTTCCTTTATGTATTTATATTCAAGTTTTGATTTCGCTTATTTCTGCTTGCTGGTGTGTTTTGGTTAGGTAGTAGCCCATTACTAACTGTTCTAGGCTACGGGAATTGGTTCGCCTACTGGGGATTGTAGGTGCCATCATGACTTGAGAAATCGGGTCGTGACACCTATGCATCACCATAAGCTTTTGTACCAATCTTGGCATCAACTCTTCCCACATGCACTACAAGGGCGCCTAGGGCCCTTCCATAGTGTATTTTTTTGCCTTTTTTTCTCGTTTGACTCCATTAAGCCTCTTTCTTGATCTAATATACATGGACATGATTTGGATCATCATCCTTAGCTACTCTCAGACTTTAAAACTTTAATATCACTCCATTATGCTCAAAATCCCTGCATAATCCTTCATTCTTAATCCTACACACCAAGACAAGCTACGCAAGCATTTATTACATAAAGTAAGCTCACAGTCGTATTTAAAAAAAGTAAATGTGAGGCAATCTATTGGTTAAAATCATGACTTTTAGCCTCACATCATTCATGGAGCAATTCATTAAAAACATTGAATAAGTCTTCAAAATCATATAGTAAGTTCATGAAGTTTATAGCATAGTCTAAAACATGAATCATGGATTATGGTTAAGGAATGGACACAACCTCATGGAATTTAATGTTTTCTCAACGCTAAATTGCAATAAGATCAGCTCAAGAAGTAATGGAATTGAGTTAAGGAATTGGGGTAAAATCCTAACTTGAATCTACTAAGAACTAACTTTTAACCATAGGGCATGGGAAATAATAGAGTTCTCGCACTAAGAGTAGCCTTACATACCTGAGAAGGAGAAGATGACTTGAAGAAACCTTACTTGGAGCTCTAAACTTTGATTTTGAAGTACTTTTGTGCCTTAGAGTTTGGGTCAAATTTCCCATCTATAAAAACAAGTATGCACTGCACAGTCCAAAGCGCCATTTAGATTGTATGTCGTAATGTCAATCATGGAGAAGGGGAGGCATGACACTGCCTACAAGGCACTTAGGGTCTGATTTGTCAACAAGCTAAAGTTTCATGATAGGTTCTGTGCAGACTCCAAAGTAGATCCTTTGGCACGTCGCCCTAGCTATTTTACATGCCCAAAACATCTATCTAAGTCCTGGAACTCATTTTAGATGATTTTGAATTCATGTAAAGGTCATATGACTTTGTTTTTAAGCTAAAAAGGGAACGCATGGCAACATAAAGTTGAAGTAACTTTCGAGGTGTTACAGTTTTGTTATATGGTGTCTTGTAAATACATTTAAGTTTGAACTTTAGGTCTTGAGCAGTCTTAAAAATAGAGAAAACTATGCTAAAATTGAAGGAATTCCTTGTCATAACACACTCCTATTACATCCATTCAAGAACAAATGTTCCTAAAAGGGGAAGGATGCAACAACTTGCACATTTAGAGTTTTTAAATTAGCCATCAAAGATTTATGAGTCTAATCGTATCATTTTATGTTACCTGTCAATGAGATGTTAGGAGAATAAGGTTACAAATATGTGATTTTTTCAAAGTGTTAAATCAAAAATAGAAGTCAAAGGTAGACTTAATTAAAAAGTTCAAGTTTAGGGGCTCATTGTGGTAGAGTGTTTCAAATGATCTCATACAGAGTGTAACTTTGAACGAGAATAGCTCCTAATCTATAAGGAGTTAGAGATCCTACTACTTATCAAATTAAATTTCTATTGTCTAATATTCAATGCATTAAAATATTTGACAATACGACATTAGAGTAAGAGATATTTGCATTTTTGAGAGACTACGCAGGTAGCCAATTGATGTGGCCCCTAGGTCGGTGGGAAATTCTAGATCTTATATAGATCAGTTCAACTTCAATTCAATTCATTTTTAATGCCCAAATATAGAACCAAAACACTCCTAAATACTCTCTAAAGTATCCCCCAATCACAAAAACCAAAATCTATAAAATTACAACATGATTTCACCCCCATAAAGTTAGTAGAGATTGTGTTACTTTTTTCTTCCTCTTTGCTTGTGATTTACGGATTCTTCAAGTAGAAGTAAGATCATTTTAGGTGTTATTGCTACTATTTTAAGATAGTATATCTCACCTTTCATTGGTATTTGAGTTAATCCAAGTAGTAGCTAATCTATGTGAGCTAGAACATATAAATAGACAATCAAAAATCGTAGTTGGGTTGTTATATTATGTTGGATGTTTTGAGGAATTTCTTGATATTGTTGTGGCTAGAATTTTGGGAATGACATGTATAGTTGTTGATGATATAAAATTGGAATAGAAGAAAAATGTTAGAGGAGGGTTGAGTTATTAGTTAAATCGGTCTTCTCATTTGATAAATTATGTACCCGTTATCCTTTATCTAAACATTAGTTCTATTGTTGGTTGTTAAAGATTAAGGTGTTGTAACGGGCTAAGTTCAATATGTCACCAAGTGAATTTATGTAAGTTATGTAATGGTTATTCCATATTACTTTTGGCATGAATTCCTTCATGTATCGACACTTATCAAAAAGAGTTTAAGTGAAGCATTTATCATAAATATTCTATCCATGTTGATTGTCGAGTTGGTATACTCCTTGCTTGATAATTTCTTGTTAATGTCGAGTTTTGATTATATATAAACCTTTAAAGTCTAATTTTTGATAGTAATCAAAAGAGTCACATCGATAAAAATCTTAAGTCATTATTTATAATCGAGTTTCAAAGTAATCAAAGTAGTAGTATTGAAGAATAATATCGAGTCGAGTCTCTAATTTTGCTTGAGTCTCAAAGTTAAATTGAGAAAGTATATCAAGATTTGACGAGTCTCCATTCATGACAGTTCTTGAATCTATTCATAAGAGTTGAGTCTAGAGTAAAATATTCAAACAAGAAAGTCATTGAGTCATTCTTATTTGAATGTACATATATAGATCTATAAGCATATGAACACCATTGAGCTATAATCTCTTAGGTGGTTGACTTATATGAAATTTATATAAGATATGACTATCACCCAGCTATAATTGGTTGGGCAATGGATTTATATGACGTATCTACTTGATATGACCAGTACTAAGTTATTATTAGTTGAGTAATGGCCTTATATGACATATATATTTATTAGATATGAACACCACCAAGCTATAATCAGTTGAGAAAGGGCCGCATTTGGCCTAATATATACAGAGGGTTGTATTTGGCCATATATCTAAGTATTGCATTATACATATTCATATGAGAACTTGTATGGTTTTTGAGTTTTAAATTGCTCACCCTATGTGGCATACATGTTTCCAGGTTGACTCTAATATTTAATGATTATTGTTGTCTTTCATATATTTTTTTAGCCTTATATACCAGTACATTATTTTGTATTGATGCTCCTGTTGCCGAGGACACTACCAATTCTCCTTTACTACATATAGAAATTCGAGAACTTAAAAAGATTGGTAATAGGATCTATTACTCATTCTTGTTACAGGTTAAAGCAGAGATTCCCAGTAAATGGCTACCAAGTTTAGTGATTGGTTGGTAAGCTCCACTACTTTTGGAGTTGTTGAGTCAGAGGTCTTATATATGTTATAGATAGCTGATTGTTGGTCTGGGACCTAACCCAACCATATATTAGCAATTATGTTCCTAGAGTTTAGTATACTTGTGTTGTACGTCTAGTATATAATGTATGGCCTTGTTGAACTTGATGTCAGTTGTTATCTCATATAATGACCTTATTGGCCCTATATACACATCTATGCTATAAGTTAGTTATCTATACAAATTACTGTATGATGTGGCCTTATAGGCCCACATATTCAGGAGGGTTTAGATTGTACGATTTTTATAAGGATTGCTCGGTTAAGTGTGGCATTAAGTGTCAGTCTTGCCTCCCCAAATTTGGGGCTTGACACTTAGTTTCAACCTATGGAGTAACATGCAAACATACAATCGATATGCAATAATGTGTGACAACATGCGGTCCGCATGTTTTCATATATTGTTGCATATCCACCATAAGTCACCATTGGCAGTGTATTTTGGCTATTTTCACAAATTCCAAGGGATAGAACTTTTGGGAATTTTTGTAATAACTAACCTAAAACAGCTTAGAGTAGCTCATCAGACTTAGTTTGATGAATATTGAATTTTTTGTCTTTGGGAGACTTGGTAAATCTTTTGGTGAATCTTGTATGAAAGGTGACTTGCAACATGACTGTCAATTTCCTTGCGGTTCACTTAGAATATAGGTGCTTATTTTGGATTCCATTAGTTGAAGGTTTTGGTCATTTAGAACCTTAATTTTCAATTAATTCCACTCTTTGTCTATCTAATTATCCTTTATTCTCTTATTTATAGTTTAGACTTTTCATTTCCATATCTATATTGCATTATTTGTAAATATCTATGATAAGTTGGTAATTTATCAACCTATTTAGCTCTTAAACATGAGTTATTTCCTTGATTTAATGCTATTTAGGAGGATTCTATGCTTCTATGCTCTTATATACAGACATTCTTTAGTATTGAAGATAGAATAGGATTTGAACACAAATAGACACTTAAAGAAAGCTAAGTCAAGAGATGATTGGGAGAAAAGAAATTTTCTAGCGATTTGTGAAGGGACATGCGTGTCACAAAAGAGCACCTACATTTTGTATGTGCCAACGCATAAAGAGCATAGAATACTACCTAGAATCTTAGGAACCTGCATGCCGCGAGTCATCACAGGCAGCTGCAGGTGCCTCCGCAGATGGAGGTGCAGGAGAGAAAAACCACATTGCCTATAGTACTCGGCACCTGCATGCCGCAAGTCTTTACATGCGATCGCAGGTGCCCACACAGGTGGAGTGACAAGTACCCTGAAGGGAAAAATGGTCTAAACAATAGTTACATAATTGGGAAGCTTCTAGGTCCATTTTTTGGGAATTGTGCAAGGAATATTACCTCAATTTTCCCCAATTTGTATAGCATCATTGAGTACACTTTAGAGTACAATTTGGAGAGATTCTTCTTCCTTGAAACTTGTGAAAACACCTTTGTTACTTACTCAAAGATTGGAATTGAAGCTAGTTTTATGAATATAAATAGAATTAAAGGTTACCCACTTGGTATATTTTATATTCCCTTTAATATGAGCAGCTAAATTCTCTTATATAGGTGTGTGAATGATGGGTGTTTGAAACTAGAATTGGGTATTAATTATTTGTGATTATAATTGATTATTATATATGGGTTTATTGAATCAATCAAGTTTTAATTAAATAATTGATGGTTGTAAATATTGATTTAGCTTTCTAATTATGCTCTTGCTTGAGAAAAAATTCCTATAATTGGGTAAGGATTCATAGTGAGGATTTGGGATTTCCACAAAAAGTTGAGGCTAGAAATAGGTTGATTTAGAAATTTCTTAAGGCTAGAATTAGCACAACCCACTCAATCTAATTGGTTGGTTTGTTGATAAAATCTTGGGGTTTGAAAGAGCACAAGGTATATATGTTTGGTTGGTCAAAATATGATTGAACATAGCTTAAACCAAGGCTACTCGCGCTATAATCGAATATAAGTTGAATGATTAATCCCAATTCAAATGTATGACCCCATCGGAAGCATACCCTTAGTTCCTCCATCTTTGTTATTAACAATTGTGTTAACCATTTTCATTGCTTATAATTTGTGATTAATTGTCCAAATCACTTCCCCCATTTACTTCTCTTGGTGAATCTTTGCTCCAATCCTTCTGGATTCGACCTCGACTCTTGTTGGGTAACTTGTTTTGCAACGACCATAGCCACCTCCTTAATTGGAGAGTTGTTTTGGATGTTATCAAAAATGGCGTTGTTGCCAGGGATTGGTTTTTAATTGCCATATTTTGTTTATTGATTCTTATTAGTTTTGCATCTTGTTTTCCTTTTATGTTGTTTGTTGTTTTTGTGTTATGAATAGGTCAACCATGAGTCAAGCTAGACAGCACGGTAGCATTGATTGATTTATGGACGTGGAGGATGAGCTGGTAGTACATGGTGTAGTAGGTGCCATTCATTTTCCACCTTTAGTTAGTAATGTAGTCTTTCATGTAACAAGCACTATGCTATATTTGATTCAAATGAAGGGCTTATTTGGAGGCCTCACAAATGAAAATGCTAATCAGTATGTCTGAAATTTCATCGAAATTTGTCAATCATTTAACATCCACAACATCAGTCAAGAGTCAATCTGACTAAGGCTATTCCCTTTCTCTCTTATGGGGGAATCAACCACTTGGTTGAAAGAGCTACTTGAAGGCTCTATCAACTCATAAAATGGTTTAGTCAAGGCTTTCTTAGATTAATTCTTCACATATTCAAGAATGTTGCAACTTCATAATGAAATCACAAATTTCCGTCAATTGTCGAGTGAACCTTTAAATGAGGTTTGGTTAAGGTTCAAGAAAAAAGTGTTGTTTTGTCCAAATCATGGATTACCAGATGGAGTACTTTTGCAAAGCTTTTACCGATCAATATACTCCATGAACAAGTTTATAATAAACAACTTATCTAGGGGTTCAATCATGGACCAAACATTTAGACTTGCGAAGGCCCTTTTTGGATAGAATGACTAAGACAAATAGAACTTGGCATACCAGAGAGGCCGAGGTGACATTAGGTGTAACCTCCCCTACCATGACCAACGAAATGAAAAGAAAAGAGGAAGAAAGGGATGAGACTATGGCTAAAATAATGACTCATGTTGAATTGCTAGCAAAACATATGATGGGTGCCAGAGTCAAAAGTATGAATTCCATTGGAGCTCATGGAGCCAAGGCCCATGAAGAAAATTAGGCTTATGCATTATTTGATGAGAAGGTCCACTACATGTCAAATCAAGTGGCGGGTTCTCACTCGGGATACCAAGGTTCCAATCAAGGCTCTTGGTGTCTAAGGGATGAGAATCAAGTTAGGAAAAAAAAGAGAGGTATCCCATGGAGGGATTGTGAAAGGGAGAGAGAGCGTGATAGCCTATTGACAGATAGAGATGGTGAAAGAGAGGGTGATCAATACAATAACAAAAGTGCAAATCCATATGTGCCTCCTCCTAAGGCTGATACCATTCCAATTCAAATGGGAGTTAGTGACCCCACTAGTTCAAAGATTAAAGACATGTTAGCCCCTGTTTTGAAGAAAGTGGAGTCCATGGATAATAGGGTTAGAGATTTGAAGAATGTTGTTTCCAACCTTATGCAAACCGTGAGTTCACACTCAGCCTTAATTAAGCATCTCAAAGCTCAAATGAACCACTTATCAGCTCAAATGAACCAAAGGATGAAGGTTACACTTCTGAGTGACACTCTCCTTAACCCAAAAGTGATGGCCATGTTATTGCTATTGTCACTCAAAGTGGGAAAATACTTGATAGAATGGGCAATGCAACCAATGAAGTTATGCTTGAAAATAGAAGTGATAAGAATCAAAAGTTTGGGGTAAATCCGAGTGTACTGATGTTGAATATTGATGAGAAAAATGTGTATGTTGAGGATGAAAATCCAAATGAGGAGAAGGAAAAGGTTGAGTCACCTCCTCAAGTTGTGATCAATATAGTAAAGGAAAAAATGGACCAAGTTTCGAGTGAGCCCAAGTTGTTGACTAAAGGTCCTCCCCCGTACCCTCAAAGATTGATCAAGAAGAAGGAGGATAAACAATTCATGAAATTTGTCAATTTGTTTAGTAAGCCATCAGTGAACATACCCTTGGTAGATGCTTTAATACCGATGCCGGGGTATGCCAAGTTTATGAAGGATCTTTTAAAGAATAAAATAGTTGTTGATGTAGGCATAGTGGAGGTGTCACATTATTGTAGTGCAATCATGGAAAGTAACTTGGCCCCAAAGAGAGAAGACCCTGGATCCTTTACCATTTCTTACACCTTCGGGGTGTACTTGTTTAACAAGGCTTTATGTGACCTTGAGGCTAGCATCAATTTGATACCCCTTGTGATTTTTAAATTGGGATTGGGATCTCCAAAGCCAACTCCAACGAGGTTATTCATGGTTGATAGGTTGATAAAATGCTTTGTTGGTATTCTCTTTGATGTATTGGTAAAGGTAGAAAAATTTAAACTCCCAGGAGATTTTGTGATTTTGGATTGCGATGTGGACTTAGAGGTGCGTATCATTTTAGGGAGCCCATTTTTAGCCACCGGAAGAGCTCTCGTAGATGTTAAATTAGGAGAACTCAAATTTTAGATGGGAAGTGAAAATGTCACGTTTAATGTTTGTCAATCAATGAAACTCCAGGATGAGTATTAGGTTATATCTGTGATCGGCACCAAGGATGAGCTAATCAAAGATCCTTGTGAAGAAGAGATTCAAGGTGAACCACCAAGTAAGCAACTCGTTCTATACGATGGTCGAGAGAAGAGGGACTCTAAAGATTTTATCATGCCTAAGCCACTAAATTTGGTGGATGTGAATATTGGTCCTAATGACACTCCACCACTACTTACATCCAATGGGTTGAATACTTGGCAAAGGGAAGAGTTGATAACTCTTATAAAAAAACACATTTGAAGCTTGGGATGGAATTGTGTCAATTTTATTGGCATGGCTCTGGCAAAAAATTGATCCTTGAGGTACTATCATCGTACCATGATGTAAAATCAAGGGGAGGCAACCCAAGTGTTTTTAAATTTTTTTTGCATCATGCTTTTGTTGTGTTTGGATTATTTTAGAAATGCATAGAGATTAAAAAGTTGTTAAGTAATCAAAAGTTCCCAGAATAGGACATGTGTTCCACCTGCGAAATGCATGTGCAAACCTGTTGCACGCAGGTGGAACGCCCTTGGGAAGTAGTGCACCTAAAAAGGGAATGAAAATTTTTGGGCATATGCAGAACCATATGTGTTTTGCATGTGCAGACCTGCGATGTGCATGTTCTACCGCAGGTCTAAAATAGTGAACTAGGCATGAAAGTGGAGAAAAGCATCACCTGTGCTACCACACATGGCTGCAGGTCACATGCAATGACCCTTCAGTTTGTTGTCACATTTTTGCTTTCTTTGTACTGTTAGAGCATTCCTGTAGTGGTCTCAAGTGATTTATGGCTTTCTAGGACTGGTGGTTCAGTGTCCTGGTCGTTCGTTTGATCGTTATGACCATTTCCCTATTCTAGAGCTTTAACTTAGGAAATCATTGACTTTAGTCAACATTCTTGGAAAACATACTCAAAATCAAATTTTGACAATTTTGTTAGCTCCAAAGCATGGATTTTGGTCTAGTTGGACCCTTGGTCAGGGTCTAGAAGCTTTTAGTTTAGTTTTATCTCGCTTTCTATGTTTTCTGGCCAGTTGAACTTGGCGGTTTGAGTTTGGTCAACATTAAGAGAAGAAGGCCTGGGATGGGAACTTCGTTAGCAGTGTTAGCTCTGAAATGTTGACTTTGGGCTAGAGGGACCTTTGGTTTGGGGCCCGAGGCTTCTAGACTCATTTTTGGCATTTGGGTTTTGTATTTGGCAAGTTGGCCATTTGGGCGCGGGGCCTAATTTTCATTAAATTGACATCCGTTGGGAATTTTGTCGATTCCATTAAGTTTGAAATGTCATTTATCGTAGGGTAGCACCTTTGGTTGGTGTCTGTGAGGTTCAAAATATGCCTGAGTGTGTGATCAGATTGTTTTTCAGTTGTGTTGCAGCTTGTTGTTGTAATCTTCTAGTATGGAATAGTGGCGGGCACCTTGGCTACACCTGCGCTACTGTACCTTCACCCGGGGTGTCGTGCCTATGGTGCTTGGTGGATTCATCAAGGGGCGAGCCTGCGCTTCCTCACCCGCGGTGGCGATGGTGCCTCTGCGGCTCTTTGGGCGTGCCTGCGCCTATAGCTGGCAGCCTATAAGGGACTTTCTCCTTCATTTGTTCCAAGTCCCTTACACATTTCCACTATTTTCCACTTGAGCTCAAGCTCCATATCCTGTGTGGATTGACCATAAGTGTTGGGGTGACGGTTTCCATTCCCGTGATTAAGTTTCCATCGTCAATTGTATGTTTCTAATCCTATAATTTCGTAAATTATTCTCTTTGATTATTTCTTTGTTCTTGAAGTCTTAGGGTTGTTTTGGTCCTTTCCTTGGTACGATTTCCGCTTGATTCTCGAGAAAGAATTCCTTGTAACATTGAGAACCTCGTGGTATCTTTCATTTTTGGTTTCGAGTTGTGGGGCCCATAGGCTCGCTTTTGACTCAGCTTAATTATTAGCAATATAGGTGTCATTAGCTTTGTTTTAATGCGTAGATTTCATTCTTGATAGTATGAGTGTTATTTGGAGCTTCTCGGAGTAGTTCGATCTCGGGCTTTAACTTCCTAGCAGCTTATCATCAGACGCCAGGTAGGTTATGGCTTACCCACCTTAGACTTTGCATATATAGGATATAATTATACTATTTAGCATCTTTGGGTTGTGTTTACTAGGTTGGCACTCTAGACCTTATCCGCTTTCTTTCTGCCTATTTTATTTCATACGTTCGTCTTAGTCTTTGATCTTATTTGTAGTATTACACTTGTGGTCCTATGTGGACTTTATTTATACGTTTGAACCATAGATGGTGGGATATTTGGGAATGTATGTGAGTCTCGGGCATTGATTTGCAATTATGGAACTAGTTATCTATGTTGTAGAGTGGATTGAGCATGTGCAGGGCCGGTAGGTTGATTGTGAGATGTTGATCTATTGATTGTGTTTGGGCATATCATTATAATACAAAGAGTTTTCTGCATTCTTATACTACTATTATGCATGCGGGCCTAACTACCACTGTTTTCTAACCTTGCATGTCCCCGAGGTCCCGATTTTAGTATAAATGGTTATAAAAGGATTTGAAACTGGTTTTAAGGATCTTCTTGGAGTAAAAGGGATTATATGATTATTTTATCACTATTTTTAACATTGATACTAGACTCAGCCAAGCCGAGAACTAGACTTGTTTTTTCTACTGATTTAGACCCGGATATACTCTGGGCACCCTTATTAGAATTGTGAGATTTACTGATTTAGATCCGGATACACTCCGGGCACTTATATTGAGATTCCTATATTTTGTATGTTGTCGCGGATACCTCCATGGACCTTTCTGATCCAGACCAGGGATTACGAGCTGCGAGTACTAGAGGAGGGGTATATGGTGTAGTAGGGGTATACGGGAAAATCCTTCCATGGATCCTGCCTACTGGTCCTGCGGGCACCAGAGGAGGTACATAAGGTACTACTGGCACACCTGGATTCATCATATCATATCATATCATTCATCATGTGTACGGTTTCACCATTGTTTGTTGTTTGTTAAGTGTACACTCTGGTAGTATGGGATATTGAAGGGTTTGTTTTCACTTGTATGTGTTCCTCGGGTGTATGGGCACCCATTGGGACTGTAGGTAGATTAGTTTTCTTGATTCTAATGTAGTACTGGTTTATATTATATCTACTTGTGAGTTATTCTCCGATCATCCTTACCTTGTGAGATTTATTGCTAGCATGACTATGTTTACTAAATTTTCCTTCTTTCCCTTTTATTTGAGGTTACCAGTATACTGCCTTTTTCTTAAACTCTTTGTATATCTTTGCTCTTCAATTGATGCTCATACTACACATTTGCATCTTCCTGGTGTAGATCCTCGTGTGAGCTATTGCCACTGATCGCACAGACTTATGCAACTTTTTGACCTTGGAGAAGAGAATGAGATCCTAACGATCAGGGCTTAGCTTTTTATCTCTTCTTTTGTACTGTGTACTATTTTGTTATTTAGAGACAGTTGTATATTCTTATTTTGTACCCTCTCATACTCTGTATATTTAGTAGCGGTGTCTATACTATGATACTAGGTTATGGGATGATTTAGCTTCGGTATATATATATATGTATATTTCAGGTTGTTTCCTCCTTTTATGTATTCTTTATATTCTTCCGCTTATTACTTTATTTTATATGTGCTTCACTTCTTTAGTAACCCATTACTAACCATTCTGGGCTACGGGGATTGGTTCTCCTAAAGGGGGGTTGTAGGTGCCATCATGACCTGAGAAATTAGGTCATGACAGCTTGGTATCAGAGCCTAGGTTCATCACTGTCATCGGTATAGGAGCCAAAGTCTAGTAGAGTCCTGCGGATCGGGGTGGAGACGTCTGTACTCTATCTTCGGGAGGCTACAGTGGCATTTTAGGAAACATGACTCTTTTCTTGCTTCTATATCATGCGTCTTATCCTAGATGGTTTCCTGGAATCTCATTAGTTCTAGTTCAATCTTCTGCCGATGGATTGTACGAGATCTTCGGCAGCGGGTGAGGGTGAGCCTTTGACACCAGCACACCTGATAACGCCCAAATGTAATCTCTATCAGGAGTTATCACCGATCATCAAAGCAAAACACATTTATAGTTCCCAACGGATGTCGGGGTCAATCCCACAGAGAAATTAGAGTTTAGCCTATGAGATTGTAAAACAGAGTTCACAATGAGAGTGAATAATATAAAAAGGGGGGAATTGGGAATCTGTCACAATTTCGCAATTCAACAAACAAAACAATAAAGTAAAACATGATGTAGACAATAGAGAGGACAACTAGGGATGTGCATCAAATGGGCTTGAACATGAGATAGGGTGATTGTTTATTCATGCAAATTCTTACTAAATGACAGAAGTAGCCTTGGTCATAGGTACGATAATATATCTCTTGATCAAATAATCGTATGTCCAATAGTCTTAGCTCAAGCACTATTGATTAGGCAATAAATAAACCAAGATATGCTTGAGGAGGTCATACTATTTCTAGCTTTAGGCCCTTAAGTAGGTGATTCTGTCGATATGAGCTATTTCTAGCCTCAATCTAAATCGAAGCCCAAGTTCCCACTAGCAATTTCACATCCGAAGTTATGAAATCCTCTTTCAGGAAACAGCATAACTAAATAAGGAAAATCAATGTTTGCAACTACCAATTTTAGAATTAAAATATGGTGAAATCACTAGACCCATGTCAATAAACCAATTATAAACAAGAATTAGCAACACTCACACCCATGTATCAAGTACCCATCATCAACACATCCCTAGATAAGTGGATTAGCTACTCATGCTTAGGGAAAGAGGTATAGAAAATGGGTTGCTCAATTTCCCTTCCATTCAAGCTAAATGTCTCAATATTCATGCTCAATTTGTACACAAATGGTGGTTCTAAGAATTGGGAAGAAGGAATTTGATGAAACCCTCTTCTTCTTCTTAGAAGGGAAAACTTGTTCACAAAGCTAAGAATATTTCTAAAACTCAGTGCTAGATGAACTATTTATAATTGTGCCTAAATTTTGTATATAAACATTCCCAAGACATCACATAATTTTGGACAAAAATTCCCTTTGGTTGGTGTGCAGTGTGATATGCGGTTCTCATGTTGTGATGTGTGTGTCGCACACCCTGCTTCACCGATCCAGTGTCTCAGCCAACATGGGGAGCTTTATGCAAAGGAGGTGCGGTTTGCACAAGGCATTGTGCATATCGCACAGTGACCGCACCCCTTAACATATTTTTCAGTCAACTTTCATCTCCATTTGGTGGGAGGTATGATCCGCACAAAGGCAAGTGCGTGTTGCACGAGGACCGCATCTATGAGAAGAATTTTTGTATGTTTTGCTCACTTCACACTTCACTACTTTTTGGCTCTTTTTGGGTCCATTTCCTTATTTTCTATCTTTGATCACAAGTACCTGCATAGACATCAATAAACGCCATAAGAACCTCTAAATCTTATCAAAACATAGCAATAATTCATGAGTAAAGGCTCAATAAGTTGGTAGATTACCAACTTATCAAACCCCCAAACTTGAACTATTGCTTATCCTCAAGCAAGGTACTCACAAAGTAAGGAGTGAATTATGCTCTAGACTCAATCAAGGAACAAAAGACTACTCTACTAAAAAAAACTAGGAAAATAACAAACAAGAAGACTCAAGCAAAAAACTCAACTACAATGCTTATCTCACTTTGAACCACCACATCATCAAGGAAATAGATCATTTCAAAATCATTTAAAAAGGCTTTATTTATCATTCAAAATCAAGGGAATTTTGTCAATCAAAACAAGATACAAAGCTTCTCAAGTCATTGGCATGATCCACCAAGGTTTGCCTCGAGATTAGCCACACAACTTATCTCGTTCATTCCTCTCAATTGAGATAGAGACTTCGTGATTCAATTCGGTTGCATGATGCCACTCACAATAAGAGAGAATCCTACTCATAATCGTGCATTACGCAAAACAAAGGGATTCTAGAGAACCAAGAAGACTCTCACTCTCTCAAGGAAGTTCAAGTGCACACATATCGACCCATAGGCTTGTCCTTCATGTAAATCACCACTAATGTAGGGTAGCCAAGCTCTCAATCACCAAGGACTTGCATGTTACGATGTTGGCTAGGGCTAAGGTGAGAATTTCATTTGGTTCAAGTGACTAAACCTCCCTAATGTTTTTTGTTATCAATTCAAACACCGCTCACATTTTTTACTTTGAATTCATCTTATTTCTCCCTTACACAACCCAAGCTTCTCCTTTTCAATCATGATCATTCAAAACTCCTTGTATCATCGTCGTGTGGTAGTACGAATTCTTTCTTTTCATTTTGCTCATTTGGTTGAACTTTTGGAGCAATTTTTCAATTCAATTTCAAGGTTCTACCTTGCACTTGAAATGCATCCTTTTTCTTCTCCTCTTTGATCACATACACCCCTAAACTTAGGCATTTGCCTATGTTTTCTTTTCATCCCCCCCCCCCAAACTTAGGCTTTTAGACTACTTTTCACTTTTAAGCAATTGGGAAGGACGAGTGCCAAAATAGAGGTTCCAAAAAGATCAAGGTGTTAAAAAAGGTTCCAAAGAACAGTCACAAGCTCAAAAGGGTTCCCTAGGATTGATGTCGAGTAAAGTCATTTAGGTGAAGTGGCTATCAAAAAGGGCCTAAGGTCATTTTCCAAGCTCAGTCACACCTAGAATTTTTCCTTGAATCACATTCAAGGCAAGTTCTAGATGACACATATGCACAAGAATCAAGGTAACGCCTCACCACATAAGGTATCATGCCACAAGGCTTCTTTCATTAGTCTTTAAATTAATTGGGACAAATGACTTTCGACAAGATATTTTGACTTCATTACAGACTCATTTGTGAATCAATCAAGCCAAAACGAGAGTGTGAAATTCATGACAAGAGAATTCTTCCCTCAAAAATTCATTTTCCCTCTTCCCTTTTATTCAAAAATATTTTGCCAAGAATTTTTTTTCGGTGGGCTCATTTCGAGACAAGCATGCTACAGACAAAAATTAAAACTAAAACTTAGCATTTTTCCTTAAGAAAGTTTTCTCTTAATCTATCATAGAGAAACACCAACCCAGTTTGACACAATAACAAAAGAAGATAAAAAGAAAATAAAGAGAAGATTTTTGCTCCTTGGAAAATAACCGTGGTATTAAGAAAATCCTCAGAGTTTATTTCTAAACTACTATTAACAAGGCGATCACCAATTTGCAATCTCATGAATCATTTGAAAAATAAGCTCTGGCATAGGCCTTTAGCATATTTGCAAATCACGGTTAGTGAAACAATGGGGCGTGTAAGACTAACCCGGCAACACAATCAATAATTAACAATCAAGCCTGGCAAGGGCACAATTAAGCTCAAAAACATCACAATCATCCAAATATGCCCGATAAGGGCCAAATCAAATCTAGCAAGGAACTAAAAATGTCAACAAGGCCTTGCAAGGGAAATAGAAATATCTCAAGCCCAACACGGGCGCCAATAATCAAAGTCAAATAATGCCACCTCCCCGCATAAAAAGAAGAATTTCCCTCAATGCTTTCAAGCTCAAGTAGTGAAAGAAAGGGGCAACTCCCTGAAGGACTATGCCTCGTCATCATCATCAGTTGTTGCCTCATCATCTACAGATTTTCCATTAGGACCTGCACCACCTTTTCGAGAGTGCGCAGTAGTCGTGGACTTACGGAGAGCATGCTAAAGCCCTGGGTCTTGATCATCATATAGAAAGTCATCCTCATTCTCAGGAAGCTCAACCTTATCATCCTCATAGGATGCAAGAAAATTGTCCATGGGCCCTCGTATTGGATGGGGTTTAGGCAAGGAACTCAAATCTGCCACCTCAATTAGAGGTTTCCCTTTTGCTTTAGCCACATCTTTCTTGAGTTCTTTCACATCTGCCGCAACAGTGTCCACTCTTGTACCGTGTGAGGTGATCTTTTCAACCACTCCCTTAATGGCCCTTTTTACAACTTCTTTGATCAACCCTGGTAACTTGATTGCCAACGCGTTCAACTGCCTCTCATAATCATAGGTTTTGTCCACCATATCTTGTAGAACACGCTTGGTAAAAGGAACCCTTGGTTCAGTGGTTGTGGGTGCTTATGAAGTGTCCTTAGAAGGAGATGAAGCATTTGCTTCAGCGTTTAAGTCATCAACCTCAACCTCTACCAATGTCTCTATCCTATGCCTTTTGAAAAGAGAGGCATCCCTATCAGTTTTCTTGTCAATATCCAACACACCAGTGGAAGGGGTAGGAGTGTCACAACTGAAATAAGGAATGCCCGCATTTGCACACAGTTTACTAATAAGAACAGGGAAGGGGAATGCATTATTTTACCGGTGATCCTTCCTCTTGATCACTAGAGCAACAATCTCACTAAAGTTGACATCGTCTCCCACCATGATTGAGGCTACCAGAATGGCCCCATCATGGGTGACCTTTTGGTCATTCTGAGAAGGTAGAAAGCGATAGCGAACAAAGTCATACCAAAGGTGAGCCTCAAAATGTAGGGACAGTCGTGGAACATCACCCCCATAGTGGCCTAGAGAGTGTGTTAGGAGCAATGATAGGACATGCCCACTCAAGAGGTTTGTGCTTGACAGTGAGCTTGTCCATGAGTGAAGGTGCTGGCTCAATTGGGGTGCTCCAATAGATAACATTTATAGCATTTAGAGTGAGTCACATTTCCTTGCCTCGAACAATGATGGATTCCAAGGCGGGAAAAGTTTCTAGTCCCCCTTCATAGCCCTTAGCATCTGGCGTGGCTTGGTATGAAGCAAAGAACTTCTGGACTATCTCCTTATAATAATCCCCGGGCACCTCCTAAAATGGTTGCCACTGTCGGCATGAAAAATGGTCAGGGATGTTAGGCAGGTTATCCCTCACTGCATCCAGATTAAAACTTTGCTCTGTGTTGAAGTACCTACCCCTGTCATGCTCATAAATTGCCCTCATACCTTCAACTCCGAACCAAACTCTCTCCTCATTTGAAACTTGGGTACGGTAGGATGGGGATTTCTTCTTCCCTTTTGAGGTTAGATTAGAGGAGAAGGCAGTCGTCAGTCTTCGTGAATTCCGATCAGTGTTTCTCCTATTAGAAGACATGTTCTGCACATGGAGATTGTGAGTCCAAAAACAAAAACAAAAACAAAATCTTTTTTTATTTTTATCATATATGAAAGAAAAAAGATCAAAAAGAAGTTAACAAACTAAAAAGGACGGAATGCAAAAGAGTAGAAAAACAAAGGAGGTGACTGTTGGCTCATGTGGACCACATGTGGACTGCACCAGACAAGGTGCGCATCGTATGTGGCATCGCATGAGCTAACAGAAACCTTTAGTAGTTTCAGCTCAGATGTGCAGAGCTAGTGCGAGCCACACCAACCAGGAAGCACGTCGCACCAGCCGACACATATCAAAATAGTGAACTGGCAGCCTATTTTCACATGGTGTGTTGCCTTGTGCGTTCCGCACATCAAGATCTATGCATCACATGCAAAATGCACAAAGGCACAATTGAAATTTTTCGGTTCCTTGTGTTCTTGTGAATTACGTATGTGATTCATTGAGCAAGATTTGCATGAAGCACTTGGCACTAAGCAGTAACTAATAATTTTGTTAACCAAAGGGTAAGGGATATCAAGACCATACAATTGTCCAGGTACTCAGACTTCCCCGGACTTCCATTGGCACACACTTCAAGCAAAAGTAAACTCAACGATTTCCCTTAAAAAGGATGTTACCCCATCTATCATCAGGAACATCAAGCCTTCAATCACTCAAATGGGCATACAATTATCAACAATAATTACCACCTCCCCACACAAGATCATACCCTCAATAAAATTTTCAACAAAGAACATGGGTGCCCAATTAGCAATGATTTTAAGCCCAAACAACAAACTTTGACCAAACCTCATGAAAAAAAATGATTTTCCCTTAAGAATGACGTCACCCAATCAATCATAGGGCCAAACCATGCATCAATCACAAGTGGGTTACTTAGACTTCACCCTAAACACAAATTTCAAGGCTAAAAATCACTACCAATCAATAAGCATTATCATAATTTAAGTTCTACCAAGTTGATCCTAAGAAAATCCCACAATACAATTCAAAATTAGGGACCCAAAAATTTTAGATGTCACCCAAAATCAACATGGAAATTCGATTAAGCATGCTTCATAATATGAGTTCCCAACCAATAACAAAACAAGTATTTAACGTTGGGAAGCTTACCACAATTGAAGATTAGGTGGAGAGAAGAAAAAATTCAAGCTTTTGGGGAGCAACAATGGTGACCACAATTTTGCCTGAAGAAGCAATCGGCGGAGAAAGGTGGTGAAGCGGTGGAGAAGTTTGGGTGAGAGGAGGAGAAGTTTTTGGGAAAGTTTGAGGGATTTGTGGGAGGTTTTGGGAGAGAATTTGAGAAGTTGTAGGAGATAATATGGAAGAAAAGGATAAGGGTGACAGATTTAAAGTGGAAAAGAAGAAGAAAATTGGTCGGGTCGGTCTCTGGGTCAGGTCGATCAAGGAATTAGGTCAATTAAATATTGAAATTTACATCTAGTGCATCACGACATGCGCTTTGCACCATCCCTAGTGCAGATCGCATGTCATTTTGCACCTCACCTTTTTATGCCCTGAATTTGGCCCAGGCTTCTGCTTTATCATGCGACTGAACTGCAATATGCACATGGGCTTGTGTGAACCGTATAGCCCAGTGCACATTGCCTCAGATTTTCTATTTTATTCCCAACTTTTCTGGTTTGATATGTGATGGGTTGTGCGACATGCACAATGGCTTGTGCGGTCCGCACGGTCTTTCGCACCTCCTATTTTTGCCCTGTTTTACACTTGTTCATTTTTCTCCTTCATGCAATCCTAAAAGCAAACCAAAAACAATAGAAGGTAAAGAAAAACAAAGTAAAGACACTTGGGTTTCCTCCTAAGAATCACTTGATTTAACATCGCATCTCGATGATAGTACCTCAATCTTTTGTTGTTATCGGATAACATGCTAATCCGGTTGGCATGGCCCCATCCCAATAAAGGGAATTGCTCCTTCAACGTCCTCAAAGCATTAACCTGTTATTGACTTGGAAACTCTTCAATCTAGGGCGTCTTGCCCATTTCACACCCTTCAAGGGCACAATCAAGATTGCCCTCCAACTCTATTAACAAAATAACCCTCAAATCATCCGGAGGTCTTGTGGGTTGACATACATTGAAAGTCACCACTTCATTCCCCACTCAAAATTTAAGCTTACCAAGTTCAATATCCATAAGTTCTCTCCCTGTGGCTAACAATGGTCGCCCTAAGATGATGGGCACCTCAACATCAAGTTCACAATCTAATATGACGAAGTCTGTTAGGAGAATGAACTTATCAACCTTCACCAACACATTGAATAAGATTCCTATCGGACGCTTAATGGACCGATCAGCCATGAGAAGTCTCATAGATGTAGGTTTTGGCATACCCAATCCTAACTTGTTGAAAATTTCTAGGGTAATTAAATTGATGCTCTCCCCTAGATCACACAAGGCTTTACGGAACATAAAGAGCCCAATAGTTTATGGTATGGTGAATGCACCAGGATTATCTTGCTTTGTAGCAACATTGCTTGTCATCACAGCGCTACAACTATGTGATATCTCAATGGTTCCCACATAGACAACCTTCTTCTTTTTAAGCAACTCTTTCATGAATTTTGAGTACCCCGGCATTTGCATCGAGGCTTCAACTAAAAGGAATGTTTATCGATAGCTTGCTGAACATGTCAACAAACTTGCTGAATTTCTAATCTTATCTTCTTCTTGTTAAGCCTTTGAGTGTACGGAGGATGTCCCTTGTGTAGTGTGGTCGGCACACTTTGCACAAGAGGGGGGTCCTCCTCAACATCAACAGTCTATTGGGAAAGAGATTCAGCCTTCTCCCTTTCATCATGTACTAAGCTTCACCCCAACCTCTGGTTCTACAACATATTTATCATTCATGATCACTTTTCCTTTATCACGTTGCTCAATGATGGTTTCAACAATAGGTTTCTTTGTTACAACAACCAGCTCTACAACATGCTCTCTCACCACGCCACTTGTTTTCCCACTCCTAGTGACAATCGCTATGACATGAGCATTGTTCTTAGGATTTGTAGTGGTGTCACTAGGTAGTGTTCCTTTGAATCTCAAATTCATTTGGGTAGAGAGGTGATTCAGTTAGGCCTCTAGATGTTTGATTGAGGCTGAATGAGAACTCGCGCTTTGATGAAGTGTTGAAACTTCGTTTTTAATCTCACTAACCTTGGTGTTTGTCAAATCCACTTTCTTTAGCTCTAAGGACAACATATCCTCTATATTCGAATGACCGGGGTTGCTTGGGGTGGGTTGATATATGGAATCTTACTTGTATGAAGGCACATATGGGTTTGAGCTTCGGTGATTGAATCTATCACCCTCTCTTTCATGATCTCTCCAATTTCCATCCCTTTTCTTATCCTTCATCCAACCTTGAATCTCATCCCTTAGGCGATAATACCCGGGACGATAACCTGCTATTACATAGCAAACTTTATGTAACACCCCAAAATCCAAACCAGCTATTTAGCTCAGAACTCAAAGTTTTCTGAAATTATTTGTCACGACGGGGAGCCGCCACAGGCGTCGGAGTCCCGATGGCCAGTGGGGTATGCTATGGGATTCGACCAGCGGCTGTCGAGCAGCACCCTTCTAGACAATGGGTGGCCACGATTGGCATTGTGGGTATGACATCCCGTCGGTTCCCACCATCAAAATGGTCCAGTGAAATTCTCCCGAGACCCTCCTTCTCGACGGGCAGTCCCCATGGGCGTCGTGGTTGCGACAGGTCATGGGATGCACCATCAAAATTGTCCAGTAGCCCTTCCCTCAACTCAGCTTACCCGACGTCTTGGCCCGATGGGCCATCATGGGTGCGACGCCCATCGGGTAGCCCGTGAGGCGAGATTTTTTGTAGCTTCTATTTTAAGTCACATGGGTATTTTTCTAATTACCCACCCTTTTAACTCTTAAGTGAGGTCATTTTGGCTACTTTTAGTAGGGTTTCTACCCTTATTAGCCTAAGTCATTCATTATTCCCTCATCCACCTACCAAAAGAGGAAAGGACTCCTTCAAGCTCTAAGTCTCAAGCTCCAAGATCAAGTCTCCTATTCTTTTCACCCTTGAATCAAGCTTGCTTCATTAAGGTATGTGGGTATTCAATAAGGGATTACCTTCAACCTTATGCCCAAAATCCTCAAATTTTACTTTGATTTATGAAATTATGGAATTTGGGTTCTTACCAATTTGGAGAAAAGTTATGGGTTTTGTTTTTAAAGTATCAATTCATGATTTCCCATTCATTACCCATGTTTTAAGTATGATTCCTTGAATAATTTCAAAAGCTCATATGTTGATGATGAATTTTGGCATGATCTCATTGATTTACGTGTTTTCAAGCAAAATTAGCATGTTTAGATAACATGGATTCTATTATCATGAAATTGCATGTCTAATTCTTCAAGTTATGAATTTAGAAAGAAAAGTATTTTTTGAATTATGGCTATGCTAAGTTTTTTAAGGATTTTGAAGTATGAACAATACGACATTTGATATGTCTCTACGTTTTATGAAAGGTTTGGCATCCACATGTTTCTAGCAAAGTTATGTGAATTTCATGGTATAGACATACCCTTATTCTTTTCCAACAGATTTGACATCAGATATGTCACAAGTATATATGAGCCATATGTATGCATGTTTTTGGGAGTAGTATTTAGCACCGAGCGATGAGGGTTTTATAACCCAAGTCCAAAATTATGTTGCCAGCGTAGGTTATGAATCGCACAATGGGATTATGAAAGTGGTACCACTCAATGTCATTAATGGTGTTCTTGCCTCAGCAGGGCATAGGACAACTTAGCCAACTAGGGTTATATAGTTGGGTGTGGTGACTCATTCCTTGGCAGGGTTCAAGTCAGCTTTGCAAACTAGGGTTATATAGTTAGATTCTATGTAGCTCGCATGGTCTAATATCGGTTATAAGAAACCCCGTATGAATGTTTGACTGATTTAAGATTACGATATCTATTTTGAAGTCTTGACTCTTATCTCCTGGTTACCATTCAAGTTATGATATTTACATATGATATTCTTTTTTTCATGAACTCAGTCTTAAGTATGTTTTAAGTATGTTTTCATTATATTCATGCATATCTCACATACTCAGTACATCCCATAGTACTGACGCATATTTTGCGTTGCATCCTCTTAAGGTTTCCTCCCTCAGACACGTGGCTAGTCACTGTCAGTCATTCAGATCTTATTGGTGAGCCTTCATTCTACAAGGACCAGAGTTATGATTAGTTTTATTTATGTTCCTTTTCGTTGGATTCATGAGTTAGTTGGGGTCTTGTCCCATCAACTCCTATTTCAAATTTAGAGGCTTCAGACATAACTAGTTTGTATTCTGGATGGGTCCTTTGTAGACTTTTGCTATTTCAGTTATGGATTCCTATTTTCTCTCTATGTATGCTTCCGCTTATTTTCCTTAAGTATATCTGAGTATTCTATGACCAAGGATTAATCTAGGGCACTCGTGTCTCGAATCTCATGTTACGTCTAGGGGTAGCCTCGAGGCGTGAAACTTTACCATCCACGATGGTCATTAGCTCATCATCATTGGCCTTGCTTTTTGGTGTACTCACAGTATTCACGGTCTTAGCACTACCTAACCCATCATGTGCTTGGAAAGTAAGTCATTTTAGCCATGGTCTCATCCCTATCTTCATCCTTCCTCTTTATCTCATTTGCTAGGATGGATGTGTTCACTCCTGAGGTTGAAATATCCGCCTCCCTTGTGTGCCAAGATTGATTTGTCTTCGTCATTCTCTCAAAAAGGGCCGAGGCAATAGAAAATTGGAGATACATGAAGGTACCTCCACCAAGATTGTTGGCTATGGATTTATTCATTGAGTTCAAGGATCTAAAGAAGCTTTGCAACTAGACGTGGTCTGGAAAACCATGGTTAGTACATAATACAAGATTCTTTTTAAATCTCAACCATACCTCATGTAGAGGCTCTTCAAGGAGTTGGCGGAAGTTGGTAATCTCATCCCTTAGTTGCATCATACGTGATGAAGGGAAGAATCTCATTATAAAGGCTTCTACCAATTCATTCCAAGAGGTAATGGACCCATCCAGCAACTCCTCCAACCACGATGTGGCTTCCCTCGTTAGAGAGAAGGGGAATAGGTGTAATCGAATGGATTCTTAGGAGATATTTTGAAATATGAATGGCTGGCATATCTCCACAAAATTACGGATGTGTCAGTTGGAGTCTTCGTGGGATGCTCCTCCAAACACACCCTTCATTTGGATCAAGTGGAGCATTGTGCTAATTACATGAAAAACTTTATTTCCCACCGTGGGGGTAGGCGGATTGCGCTTACTCCCATTTGCACCACAAGCTCGGCAGCTTTGGCATCCATGAAGCCTCCATTTACACAATCGACGTCACTAGCTTCACCCATGAACTAGCCTGTTCAATCATAACATAAACTACAAACAAAATAAAAAGAAACAAACACTCTCAAGGTTATTTCAAATCTAAATTTAAAAAGGCTAAACAACTTAATTCCCTGGCAATGGCACCATTATAATGCTCAAACGTACTCTTCTATCAGGAGGTATCAGCATTTTCAAAGTAAAATATATTTATAGTTCCCAACGGATATTGGGGTCGATCCCACAGATAATTTAGAGCTTAGCCTAGGAGATTGTAAAACGGCGTTCACAACGAGAGTGAGTAATATAAAAAAGGGAGAATTGGGAATCTGTCATAATTTCGTAATTCAACAAATAAAATAATAAAGTAAAATGGGATGTGGACAATAGAGAGGACAACTAGGGATGTGCATCAAATAGGCTAGAACATGAGATAGGGTGATTGCTTATTCATGCAAATTCTTACTAAATGACATTAGTACCCTTGGTCATATGTACGATTATCTCTCTCTTGATCAAATATTGATATGTCCAATAGTCTTAGCTCAAGCACTATTGATTAGGTAATAAAACAACCAAGATATGCTTGAGGAGGTCATACTATTTCTAGATTTTGACCCTTAAGTAGGTGATTCCGTCGATATGAGCTATTTCTAGCCTCAATCTATATGGAAGCCCAATTTTCCACTAGCAATTTCACATCCGAAGTTATGAAATCCTCTTTCAAGCAACAACATAACCAAGTAAGGAAAATCAATAATTGAAACCACTAATTTTAGAGTTAAAATATGGTGATATCAATAGACTCATGTCAATAAAGCAATTAGAAACAAGATTTAGCAATATCCACACCCATTTATCAAGTATCCATCATCAACACATCCCTAGATAAGAGGTTTAGCTATTCATGCTTAAGGAAAGAGGTATACCAAATGGGTAGTTCATTTTCCCTTCCATTCAAGCTAAATTTTCCAATATCCAAGCTAAATTTGTACACAAATAGTGGTTCTTAGAATTGGGAAGAAGGAATTTGATGAAACCCTCTTCTTCTTCTTAGAAGGGAAAACTTGTTCACAAAGCTAAGAATATTTCTAAAACTCAGTGCTAGCTGAACTATTTATAATTGTGCCTAAATTGGGTATATAAATATTCCCAAGATATCACATAATTTTGGACAAAAATGCCCTTTGGGCAGTGTGTGGCACAATGTGCAATTCGCACGTTGTGATTTGCATGTCGCTCACCCTGCTTCAGCGATCCAGTGACTCAGGTGACTTGGGGAGCTTCATGCAAAGGGGGTGCAATTTGCACAAGGCATTATACGTGTCGCACAATGATCGCACCCCTTAACAAATTTTTCAGTCAACTTTCATCTTCATGCGGTGGGAGGTGCGATCTGCACCAAGTCAAGTGCGTGTTGCACGAGGGCCTTATCTATCAGCAGAATCTTTGTCATGCCCCGAGCCTACCCCCTGGACATAACACGGGACCCAAGATTACAAGTGATCTCAAATTCTTCAGTAAACTTTCATCTTCATGCGGTGGGAGGTGCGATCTGCACCAAGGCAAGTGCGTGTCGCACGAGGGCCGCATCTATCAGCAGAATCTTTAGCATGCCCCGAGCATACCCCCTGTATATAACACGGGACCCAAGATTACAAGTGATCTCAAGATAACCCTCTGGCATTAGCATGACTTAAAAACTGAACAAAACATAAGAACGGAAGCTTAACTGAAGTAATGATCAGCTGAATCTGTTATGAAAATATAAGTCTGAAATGACAATCTGAATTAAGCTAAATATCTGGCTCTATGTATGAAAGCCTCTTCTACTAACGAGCTACTGGGACAAGCCCTCAGCTAGCTCTAAATACTAAAAACTAAATGAAAGAACTAATAGTCTGGAATGAAGCTAAACTCCAAGTCCTAGAAGGAGGAAGACTCACCAAACTGGCTGGAGGTGTTGCTGATCTACTAGCCACGGATATGGGAGCAGGCTACAGAAACTACATCATAATAGGATGCAGCAAAAAGAGGTATACGGTCAGTACTATGAAATGTACTTAGTATGTAAGATATGCATATGTCATAATAAAAATATATTTGAAAGCATGCTTAAGACTGAGTTTATGCATAAATAGAAGAAATCATAAGTAAATATCAAAATTTGAACATAAGTCATAAAACAATAAGACAAGCTTCAACGTAGAATATCATATAACTTAATAGATTAAAATCATTTTGGCAGGAGTTTCTCTTAACCAACATAAACTATAATAAGCTACATGGATTCCAGTGTCATACACCTACACTAAAAAAGGTTGTCCTAACCGGCCAAGGTTAGAACCATATCTACCAGGATCTTGTCATAAGCCACAGAGGGCAACCTACGGTGGCAACGTAGTTTCAGACTTGGGTTAATTAGAACTCTCATTGTTTAGTGTTAAATACTACTCCTAAAATATAAATATAGCTCACACAAGTGTGACATATCTAGATGTCAAATCTTGTTCATAATCATAATCATATTGGCAAACCCGGATCATCATACAACTCACAAACTTTGGTTTTAAAAATAGTTCATGAGCATTAATGGAACGTCGAGATGTCATACAAATCATGAATATACTGCTATGAGCCTAAGCTCCATATCTTGTCATAATTCATATGCTAAAAATCATGTATTTGAAAACGTGCCTTGTTCATCATGCTTGTAGCAAAATCATGGAAAACCTACTCAACACTTGAATAGCATTATAGACTTTAAAAATAGGGTTTTTAATTGAAAACATATAATAGCGTGAAATCATGCTAGGATTCATTCTTAATGCATGGTCTTTTGAAAACACTTAAGGAATCTCATATGAAACATGGGTAAAAGGTGAGAAACTATGAATTTATGCTAGTAAACTGAATTCATAACAATTTTACAAATTGGGCAAAGGTTAGTGTAATGACCCTTCCGGTCATTTTCACGTATACATTTTCCTTGAACCGTTAGAGCTTGTTTGTAGCGGCCCCAAGTCACTTAAGGCTCGTCAGGACCGGTATTTCGACGCCGGGTCCATTTGTTTGATCGTAAGGTTCTTTGATAAATTTTCTGAATTTTGGGTCAAATGTCTCGGAGCTTTTCTCTCAATATATAATAAGTTATAAGTCCCCCGAAATACCAAATCGAAGGTCTACGAGTCTAGTTTCCAATGCACAAAACCTCACGTCCAACTGATCTCGTAGTAAAATGTTATGACTATTTTACCGTGGACTGTCTGGCAGAAAATGGGCTGCGAACCGGATCGCGAACCGGGTCGGGTTAAACTCGATTTAAGCCTCAACTTCACGTTTTAAGACGCCATTTCAGTTCCAAAACAGTGATAAAACATAAGGGAGGATCCCGAGAGAATTCTTGAGTATCGAAATCGTGCGTTGGTGAATTACGAGCCTAAGCTTAAGAACTTTATTAGCATCGTGCGTGTATTTGAAAATATTTTATTTAAAAGTTGAATTTGGTAAAAATTATATTATTATTGCCTCTTCAAATATTTTAAAGGTTTATGAAAAATATTTTATCACGATATAATTGTATATGTATTTATTTTATAAAGTTTTTATACATTATAATATTTTAACGGAGATAGTAAATTTAGTTATGTTAAAAATTATTATTATAATATAGTAGGTTTTGTTTGAAATAATTTTCTATGAATTATGGTATATTTAAAATATTATATTTATTTTACCACGAATTTATGCAATACCCAAATATATATGTAGCGGGATAAAACATTTTGGATATATCCCCTACCCTCCACGTGGAAGTGGAGGGAGTGCCCAGCAAGGCTTAGGGTGATTAGTGGCCAAGTAAGGATGTTGCTGGGAGCAACACGTTTCCTTTTTAATGATTAAGGAAAACAAGCCATAGGCAGTGGCATTTTTCTCATTAATTTTCCACTACTAAATGAAATTGAAGCCATTTTCACAAGTGCACCTTGACATAGAACATCTAAGATTCAGCAATGCTAAGAATTAAAATAAACAAACCCCATAAAAGGTTAATCAATAAGCATAAACCGGAAGTTGGATACAAATTCTCAACCTTGTTAACAAGGGTAAGCATGCATATCAATTATGATATACAACTTATTTAATGCACGGTAATGTTTGGTGGAGAAAAATATTTTTTTTGACGATTACTATTTGATCATCAAAAGGAAGTCAATTATCTACGTCAAGTTATTCAAGCCCGAGTCCGAGTTTGATTTCGTGTTGGGGATTTTTTGAAGATCATCATTCTAGCAGCTTGTCATCGGACGACAGGTAGGTTATGGTTTATTTTCCCTAGACTCCGCATATATAGAATAAAATTGTATTAATGGGCATCCTTGGGTTGGTTTATTAGGTTGGTACCACAGACCTTGACCGCTTTATTCATGTCTGCCTACTTTTGTTCCTCGTTGCTTGTAAGTATTTGCCGATATTTTTTTTACCTTGTGGTCCTGTGAGGCCTGGTTGACTCTGGAACATAGAAGGTGGGATATTGGGAATGTCCGCAAGTCCCGGGCATAGAATTATCCTTCTAGGCTGGTTATGCTTGCTGAGTAGCTATGGGTCTGTGCAGGGTCGATAGGTTGATTGTGAGCTGCTGGGCAGCTATTGTGTGTGATCATACCATTTCCATGTATATAAAGAGGTTTTATCCATGTTTTACTATGGTTTTGGCTTCGGGCCTACTGGCACTATTTTCTAAACCTTGCATGGCCCGAGGGGCCCTTTTTTGATGGAAATAATTTGGAAATGGTTTGATTTAACTTGTGTATATTTTTGGGCAAGAAAGTAAAATTATGATTTAAATCACCAGTTTTACGATTAATGCTAGACTCGGCAGGGCCGGAGTGCTAGTTGAGTTTTCTTGCTACTTGAGATGATTTTTAGCCTCGGTCGGACCGAGCACCTGAGATGGCTTTTTACTGTTTAGACCCGGTTATCCCCGGGCACCCTTGGAGGGGTTTTTGAGACATTTTCCTACTACTTTAGTCTTGGACAGGGTCTGGGCATTGCATATTCGAGATTGGGTCTCCATCCTGATACCGGACTTGCTTCCGGACGACATGTTCTGATACTGAGTTTTAGTATGGGGTCAGGGACCTCCATGGACCTTGCCATCTGGGCCAGGGGCTACGGGCTGCGTGTGCCGAAGGAAGGGTATACAGTGGAGTAGAGGTATACGGGCAGTGTCCTTCCATGGAACCTACCTGCTGGGCCGGATCACCACCGGAGGAGGTACATACAGAGATACCATGGCACTTGAGATCTTCATGCATCATATCATTCATTGTTTGAGGCTCCACCCTTGTTTGTTGTTTGCTGATTGTACGCTCCGGTAGTATGGGATGCCGGA